>SNQJ01S0191464.1:0-17917 GCA_010110895.2 Picea sitchensis
CATCAAACATGCACATCATATCAGTTGGTTGTTCCTCTGCAAGTTGGGATGGAGCTTCATCTTTGACTGTGTCGTGAATTGAATACATGAAAGAATCATTATCCAAACCATGGTACCAAGGATGAGCAGCAAAATGTTTGGGAGCAGTGACCTTTTGTTTCTCTGAAATCAATGGAACATGATGTCTTTGGACAACAAGCTCATCTTTCTTGTTGATCATCTACATCATCTCTTC
This sequence comes from Picea sitchensis, assembly GCA_010110895.2. NCBI lineage: Eukaryota > Viridiplantae > Streptophyta > Pinopsida > Pinales > Pinaceae > Picea > Picea sitchensis. The sequence continues at coordinate 236 of SNQJ01S0191464.1, forward strand.
CATGGCACTGGCCAAAATGTCCAGTTTAAATTCTGATGACTTCAGCTGCTCCTTTTCTTTGTTCTTTACCTTTGACCTTTTGATTAGCAAGTTGGCCTCCACATCAACTGCAATTTTCTGCATTTCTTCAAGGCTTGCAGTGTTCCTTTCTCTTAATTGGAATGTCATCTCAGGATCGAAGGCATCTGGGAAATGAAAGTGTGTTGATCCTGGGGGTGGTCTTATATCAGCAGGCATTGCATGATATATCTTATTGAACCTTGCTGAAAACTGATGTATTGTTTCCCTTGGTTGTCTTTTCAAATGGTCACATTCTTCTAGGATGAGAAATACATTTCTCATGATCACCCACTGATCTAGGAAAACTTGCACAAACTAATGGAAATTGTTAATGCTTGCAGCTGGGAGATTTTTAAACAAGTTCTTAACTTTAACTTGCAAACATAGGGAAAACATCCTTATATAAACATCATCAACTTCAACCTCATAAAGTTCAAGGAAATCTTCAAACCTCTGGATGTGTTTTTCAACAGTAATATTGGCATCCTCTCCATTAAACCTGGGCAGATTATTGGTGTAATTTGCAGGGAAGTCATTGAGGATAGGAGGCAAATCTAGGGGCTTGTATCTGTCTGGGATTTTGGCAGGTATAGGAGGTGAAGCAAGAGGATTACAACCATCCGTAGCTTTAGCAAGAGTAGGAGATAAAGCAGGAGGCTTATGTCTCACTAGGACTTCTACAGGGGCATCTGAGATGTGCACAGGTGTATGAGTATGTACATAATATACAATTGGGGATCTAATCTCTTGAGGCTCATTAGTTTGCATATGATCAATGTAATCTTTAACAATATAGTTTTGATCAGGCTTAGAATAAGACAAAACATAATTGCAGATAAAACCAAAGATGTCTTGAATGCAATTTGAGCTTGAGTACCTAGTCTTTATAGGCTGCTTGGCCATGCTTTAGGTTCTTCCTCTAGTGGAGTCTTTGATTTGGCACTGTCTGAGATGATTGGAGTCGCCAGGCGAATGATCTCAGCCTTCTTGTGTCTGGTCACTATCCACCATCAGTGATCAGATCTGGAGCTTTGAAGTGTACTACTAGGGAGCTTCCCCAATATGGTCGCTATTCTGTTAGCACTCTGTAATTTTCCCAAGGCTGAGGAGGTTATCACGGAGGAAACATCAAAACCACTTTGAGTCTTGGATCTATCCCTCCAAGACTCAGAGAGGGATCTCTCTGTATGATATAACTTTGTTTTAAGAGGATATTAGGCTAGTTACACAGAACATAGGATTTGTTTTTAGGAATTGGGTATGGGCAGAGAAAAGAAACCATGGGCTATGGGGTCACTGCAACGAATGATAAAAAATCCATGTCAACAAGATAATATTTGCAGGGAAAGGTAGACAACTCACTGGATCCTTTAATTTAAATGAAATGGGTGAGACGAAAAAGGTCAAGAAATCCAATTAAACACAAAGCAACTATTAATTTTGAGTTTAATCTTTAGTGGAAAACATAAAAAACTATACCAAGCCAGAGACAAAGGGTACATTAAACCCAATTTTGTTCTTAATATTCTTGGAATAATTCAGAGGAATACATTAATTATGATAACAGAGAAACAAATTTACAAAGAGGGATACACATCACCAGTCGAAATAGTCACAAGAATCCTGCAGCATAGCACTGTATTATTGAATTGATGAAAAATACAGAAAGCTCAGTGAGATGTTTTACAAAAACCAAATCATGGTCCTCTGACTGATCAACCCGGCGTCATTAAAATAATCTAAATAAATAGGATGGATCCCCCAACAAGTTGTGTAAGTCAGTTTTAACCGCCTTGGCCAAAAATAGACACAAATCCCCAAAAATCTGGAACTCCAAATTTGGCCGAATTTGCTGAAAATAGGGGTACACTCAGTCATTGATTTCTCCCAATCAGTGACACCTGTGAAAAACCCAAAGGATTTTATTGTATATTATCTTGTCTGGAGAAAAACATCCTTTAGTTTCTCCAATTTCGATTCCACCTCGCCGAAACAACTCCCGCAAAATCAAGACTGTAACAGGAAAAACCAAAAATCCAAAAAATGAGGCTGAAAGACAGCCTCTATTCTCCCAACTGGTGGCACCTTTGAAAAACTTGGGAGAGGTTTTATTTCTTCAGCCCGTGATGAACAAAAACCTCTTTTGTTTTTTAAAATTTCATATTCATTTTCCCAGAATCCGCTTCGTAAGACGAGGTGTCAAAAATGGAAAAACAACGGCTTTGTGAAAATGAGGGAGGGCGGTTTTGGAGAGGTAAGTGGTATTTCGGACCCCCCTAAGGTGGTAAGTGGTATTGGGAAGAGGGGGGGTCCGAAATTACCTGTAGGTGACAAGTGTCCCACTCAATACCACTATTCCAGACCCTCCCCCCCCCTCCATTAAAGTTCGAAAAGCATGGGGGGGTCCAAAAAAATTTATGTCCGTAGATTTATTCATTTTGGGATATGTGTAAAAGGTGCGCACTATGTTTTTATTTTATTGTTTTTGTTTGTTTTGTTTTTTATTTTATTTATTAAGTTTTCTTTTTACGTGTTTTTTTTGTTTTTAATTTTTATTTTGTTTACTTTTTATTTATTTAGTGTTTTAATTTGTTTTTTCAATTAATGTTTTTTATTATTGTTTTATTTTATTTGTTTTTTGTTTTGTATTATGTTTCTTTACGTGTTTTACATTTATGCTTTTTTAATTTTTTGTGTTATGTTTATTATGTTTGGTTTTTAATTTTTTATATGTTTTTTATCAAATGTTTTATATTAATTAATGTTAAACACTAACCTAAATTAACCTAAATACTAACTTAACTATTAGTTATTTAATTGATTAATTAATAATTAATTAATTACTAACAAGATTAACCTAGCTTATTAATCTAACTACATTAATTTAATTAATATTGCTTTATTACACTAATTAATCTTAAAAATTTGTCACTAATCATTTATTATTAACCTAATGTTTTCTATCCTAAGTTTGTTTATTCAGGGATGAAAGGCAGGCGAAATGTAGCTAATGGGACAAATGGATAAGGGAGTGAGTGTCATGAAGGTGGATGAAGGATGTAGCAGGGTGATGGAGGATTGGGTGAAATGGATGGAGGGGAAAAAAGGGGTCAGCCGAACCAGAAGTCTTCATCACAGGGGCAATGCCAAATCAACAACCAAAGAATCGAGTTACCTATAATTATAGGACCCTAACAGATACCCACTACCAAAAGACCTGTTCAGTATCCCGACGGGTTATCCTCTTATATCCTTTTTATAACAGAGACTAGTCCTTACCCTCACCTTTAAGATTTGTATATGAATGTTTCTTTTTGCAAGAAGATGGGGAAGTAGCTCTGAAAACCTTTTTATGGACTGGGATGGTATATGGGTTGGAGGATGATTTTATTTTATATATATATTACCTTTACATATTGTCTTGATGTAAGGGATACTTAAGTGAGTGTAACCAATCCAAAGATATGACACAATTGAGCATTTTAATGTGTAGTGGATGGAACCATTGGAAAATAAAAAAAATATACATATAGTTACTATTTATCTTCTTCCATTGAAATTAAATTGATGTGTCCATGGCTTAACCGTCAGGTAGAACTTCTTGCTACTCTTTTATAAAAATACTCTACTCACCCACTAAGAGATTTGGATGGATTGTACTAGTAGCCTCTAGGTTTGATGAGATCAATGAGATCAAGTCACAGGCACATGTATCTCATAGTTCTTTTATTAAAAAGAAAATTTAAAATGAGGTTGCATTAGACTTTAAGATAAACTAACAACATGCAGCTTTTATTTGTTATCCTACTCTACCTAAAAAGAAAGGAAAATCTATATTCAAGTCTAAGAAATTTTCCAATGTAACCATGTGCGAAGCAAGATAAGAAACATACTCATATCCACATATGAAAAAGTTACCACAGTAATTACCTGGATATGAAGAACCAACCAACCTACTTGTTTTGGCATCAGAAGGTGTTGAAGAAGAGAATAGTATTGTGGCCTAATGACCTCTTGAAACCAAATTTCGATGTAATCTTGATACAAGTCCTCCTCTTGTAAATGATTGAATTTTGTAGTGCATGAAGGATCTATTTAATTGCATGTGGGGAACTCTTCATTCTCAAGTCAGCATGGTCATTCTCCATCGGGTGTATTTGTTAAATTTTCATCTTCCTCCACAATTTGGTAAGGAGAATATTTTTGTAGCTCAGGGGACTTTGGTCCTTCTAGTATTTCGTAGAGATAGATAAATTTTTGGCTACTGCCAAAATATGTTCCTCCTGAGAAGGAGAAATCCCAGCTGTTGCCAGGATTTAAGAGAGTTCTTCCAAGGTTATCATCTTTTCATTTGTTTTTTTGGTTGATGAGTCTTGCCTCACACATGGGTGAGTATCTAGGGTTCTTACAACACCCAATGAAATAATAACTGAAATTTAACAGTATTTAAAAAAAAAATGAAATTAATTGCAAAAATTAAAGCACACTAATTAAAGAAAACTTGAACTCCTCATGCTACTTTAGACCTCGTTGTCACCGAGTTATTTGTTCACAAGAGTTAGATCCTCAAAAAGAAGACACAATTGCAGGAAATAAAGCACGCTTGCGGGAAAGTAAATTGTAGGAAAGTAAACACACTAAGAAAAGTAAATAAATTTGCAAAAAAAGTAAACACTCTTGCGGAAAGGAAACAACAAGGCTTTGGAGAAACCCATTAAAATGGATGTGTAGGTTATTACCTTTCGTCTTAAAGTTTATCCTCCCCCTTGTTGTCTAACTAAAGACAACCTACCTAAGTTATAATCCCTTTAGCACCTCCCCGACAACAATGCCAAAAATGTTGAGTGAAATATATGCTATCTATTTCAACATCAAATTTTCAACTTGGGGCTCATAGGCTTCGAGGTGATAACACTATATGTGCAGATATAGAGTTCTAATCTAGCCTAGTCTAGCCTAATCTAATATGATTCTGTCAACACACTCAGATGATAAAGAGATTAGGTAATTTTTGAGTTGTAACACAGTATGTGTCAAGATAGAAAGAAAACTAACAATCTACTAAAAACTATTCCATTGAAGAAATATGAAATACATGTTCTTGTATTTAATTAAACCTATGAACTATTATTAAAATAAGAAATTACAGTGTTGTACTAAAACAAGAAATATTTCAATCAAATTATGCTATTGTTCTTAATTATAAAAACTTATGTTGTTGTACTTTAAACCATGAATACTCTAGCCTAAAATATAATGATTATACAGTCTTGCAGGGGTTAGTTTAATCTACTTAACTAGTTATAAACAACTTCTTAATAAACATGACCAGTTCCTAGTGATCTATTTACAAAGAGGATTGTATTTACAACATAGTGTGAGAGTAAGTACAGTGAGATTACAATTTGAAAAGAGTAAATACAATGAGATTAACACAGTTAAAATAAACAAAGGAGTTATAAAAGATGGTTATATACACTGTCTAGATGACCAAACTGCAAAGTAACCTAGATTTTATAAAATGAGAAAATAAAGCTTGTATATAATTGAACAGTTAGATGACTATGAGAATATACACGTCAGTAAAACACAACCTGCATAAGAGATGTTATATGTCAGAGAATGGACAATTAAATATTTAGGTATAGACAACTACAAGTAACCTGTAATTTATATACAAAACACAACTTCAACAAGMAACCTGCACACAAGAGTTATATTCACAAATAAGAATATACAACAAATAAACAAGATACGAGGTAGTTTTAGTACTTCTCCAGTTCAATAGACAATAACTATCATTGCATTAGCTTATATTAACAACAGAATCGATTTTACAGAAGCGAATTCAAAATAATGATTATATCATTATCCATTTTTGGTCTCAGAGAGAGTTCTAGTATTTATAGAGTTTTTAGACAAAGCTGAGAGTTCAACCACTGAAAGGGTCAACGCTCTCCTACAACAAAAAATCATTAAAACTTAATAACAGACAATATCTTCTTAATAACTCATGCGCTCAAAATAGAGGTTGAACGCAATTGTTCCAATCAAAGTAATGAGTTCCATAGATGGAGGGTTTGAACAGGTACAAAACCCATGTTTTGTATTCGCTAGGAAGAGCCTATTGATATACCAATCCACAACTGCACTAAGATCCAAGGGTCAGATCAAGGGTCAAATCAAGGGTCGTATCAAGGGATGGATTTCGTTTTTGACCTATTTCAAACAAACGACAATTGTTAATAGATTGCACTCACTAATTTAAAGATAAACCATCATAAAATCATCAAAAATAAGGACTACACATACCTTATGTTGATCCATAACAAATTGATAGAAGAAACCTGATAATACCTTCAAAAAGGGCTAATAGAGGTATGAATTATACAATCTGCATGTTCAAAAAGAGACTTTAGAGAAGGAAAAATTTAGGCAAAACATGGAGTCAACACTTACCGAAAAAGTGTCGTTGAGGAATATTGACTCAGTGTTCCCTCGCAATGGCGCAAAAATTGTTATCGCACTATATGTACTTTCCCAAATCCTAAAGGCAAGTAGGCCAAAATTGGTGTAACACGGGGGTAATCTTGTCACTATCACCTCAACAAGGTACCCCTTTCTATTTGGGAGAAGGAAAAGACCGACTCCAAGGGAGACATCCCAAGACCTAGGGGTTTTGAGGAAGGGAAGAGGACAAGGTAAACTACCCCTCTCTCTCTAGGTCACTCAAATCGGGTTTATGTCTTGTTGGATGAAACAAAGGAGAATAAATTGCACATGCCCCTTACCAATACAACAACAAAATTTATGGCAGAAAAAAGTGATGATGAATGCTTCAACAAGATTTCAAGTTTATATAGATGACTGCTACCAATCAATGTATGAAACAAGTGATAAATATACAACAACAGTAAATAATTAATGATAGTTGTAATAACATCCAGAAAATGCACTTTAATAGACAATATAAGATATTGTGAAGTCCTGAAATGATAACACTTGTCTAATACAATTTCTAGATATATGTCAATCAGAAAATAAACTCTAATAGGCTGTCAATGATAACTGTAGCAACAACAAATTAAAGTAATGACAAGAATAGTAAAATATTTAGAAAAGTATTTAGAAAGGAAATATAGTGAACACTTTTAGCATTTATTGATTGTGTCTTTCCTATTACAAATTCTCGGTGGCTTATCAATCAACAAATGAGTTTAACAGGATGTAAAAAGTGACTGTAACAACAAAAAAACAAGAGTGATGACATCTGCAAGGAACCTTCAGAAAAGCACTTTGTAAAGAGAAATTTAGGCACACTTTAACTCCAACTGATAGTACTTTGCTTCATGCAATTTTTTGGGTCTTTTTAGTTAACTTGTAAGCTAAAGTGAGCTTCTATATAATGGTTGTAGTAGTGTTAGCAATAAGAACAAGTTAGTATCTTAAAACTAGGTTAGTAAGTTAGGCTAAGTTGGTAGAGATAGAAAGTGAAGTTGAGTGTAGTCTTGTCAAGTGTTACAAGGTAAATCTCTCTATGGCTAGGGTGAACCACAACATACAGGTATGACTGTAGAAATCAACTCAATTCCAGCATATGCTATAGAAACCAATGTGCAAGAGAGTTAATAAAGAGGCCTACCTCATCCAAACATTTGATGATGTCCATCGTTGAGCACTTCGACCCAAATCTTTATACCTGCAACAAGTTCTCAACAAACAAGCATAGCAAGCATATAGTGATAATATAAAAAGGTTAGCACATTAGATAGCATAATCCATTAATATACAAAACAAACATGCCTATGGATCATAATACATATATTTTCAAGATATCAATTGGATGGGAAAGGAGTATTTCTATTAATAAATGATTAGCAGAAGTGAAAATATTACAGACTTTCGTGTCGGCACAGTTCAGAACCAAGAAACCGAGTTCCTTCCAACTGGGGCCTCCACCACTTCAATCCTCCACCAAAGGAAAGCTCATATAAGGGAGACAAAGAGGTTCTCCATCAATAAGGGAAAAGCTTGGGGTATGAACATTATGTTCAGAGTTAAAGGAMAAAGGGATGCAGACTCAATATGAAGTAAATAATTCCTCCAGAGTAACTTTGCTCTCAAAGTTGAATTCTCTCTCCTTTCCATAGCTTGGAATTGACTTCTTTATATCCTTCAAAATGCAACTGAAAAACCGAGTCGAAATGTTTCCAGTATATGGAAGGCCAAGGATCATAGATCTCTTGTCATGACATGAAAACCCGACATTTAATTTTTATTTTCTGACACAAATCCTGATGTACACGGGCTGTAGTGGATCAGCCAACGTATACGCTTGTTGTATAGCTTGCAAGGTTCGTACAAGTGGAAAAATATTTATTTTTGTCTCTAGATTTATCRATCAGGGAAAGTAAGTCTGCATGGGGGAATGAAATAAATCCCTCTCTACAAGATTGGATAGGGTGAGGCAAATATTTCTCTAACAGATGCCCCCTAMTGTGTGAGGTCAGAGGAGAATCTGTGATGGCCGAAATACATTATAAATAACCCAGAAGTGGAGTAGTAGAGAACYAGTTGGACGAACTCAATTGCTCATTAAATTCTGAACGAACTTTGCATACATCGCTGCCAAAAATACACTGCATATCCATGTGAAAATATACCAAACAAGTGTTTGTGGCCATGAATAGGTAAATACAAATGCGGTTACATGCCAAAGGTTGTCATAGTCATGAACAAGGCCCAGTAGAACCAGTCTCAAAAAATCAAGATGAGGATATATGTATACCATGGAGTAAAATCTAATCTCCCATGATCACTGAAGTCGTATAGGTACTGGTCCAAATGAAAAGTAAGCAACAACTCAGGAAAGTTGCGGACACATAGTGATGTCTTCAAGTCTTCTACACAATCCACCAAAGGTGCAAGTCTACATCATGTGAATAAAATATTTGAGGTCAAACACAATGAAACATCGCTTGATTACCAGTCATTGAGGTATCAAAAGTGAGACAACCTACCAATAATGAAAGTAGGTATCAAGGCACCAAGTACATTCTTACAAGTGTGAATAAAGGAGCTGGTGTAGAACACCTGAAGAATCCATCGATCAGGAGACATTGATGTATTCCCAATTGTTGATGGAGAGAGAGCCTACCACTAATGACTGCAAGGCTTAAGGTACTTATAAGACTCTAGGCCTCGTTTCCAGAATAAATGGGTTGATGTCGATGGAAAAAGACCCACTGAAAGGAGAGCATTAAGGCATCTCTCATCAGTCAGAATGAGGTACAAATAAGGAGCTTCATGATTTGGTGGAAATCGGACAAAGAACAAGTTCATGAACTAATGACCCTGTACGTTTTTCACGTGTGCCAAGTGCAAGCGATACATGAAAAAGACCCTCTGAATAGAATTCAATGATGCAAAATTGTTGACAAAGGTGAGGAAACCACCAATAAGGTTAATGGAATCCAAGACACTACACTAATCCCAATGTGTGAATAGACATCTTGTCGTCGAACACAAGGGAAACCACCCAGTCAACGAACAATGATGAAATGTCGACTTTTGGGTTCAAGGTTACCTACCAATGATGGAAGTAGGGCCAGGGTGCATTATAGGACTAAAATATCATGTGATTCTGAGACAAACTAATGGTATAGCCGACATGCAAAGTCAAGAGTTCTAAGGAGTGGCTGACACAGGTTGATAGACTTCCTTTGAACAAGAGCATGAGACATGTGGAGGACTCTGGCATCATAGACCCAACGATAAAATCATGAGATGCAGGAGGCATCAATGAAGTTCTCTGTAGAGACTGGAAGAGTAACCAATTGGTAGATAAGACTTTGTAATGAGCTCACCTTCGTAAGGCCATGCTAAACCCAAAATTATGATGAATGGACTCAAATAAATTTGTGATTTGTTCAAAGAAGACACGACCGCTGTCGATATAAGATAATTCTCCCTTCCCGCCCGTATTTTTTTTTCATAACAAACAAATGCTATGATACAGAGGAGGAAACGAGTGTCGCAAGTAAGAAAAACTAGTTTCAGCAATGGAACATACCTATGCTCAATGCAAGGAAGTGCATGCGGAAGATGGACACTCAGGGGAATGTTCCCTCCTAGGTATAGGGTGTCAAATTACGAAGGATATAAACAAGGCTCTGCTTGGTTAAGGTTACAAAACTGCTGAGGTGAACGGCTTATAATGCAAAGTGAGAACCGGCTATAGGCTCAATACTGCAAGCAGGGGCATGAGATGCAATCACAACTTAACGCCAAAAAATGTCCTTTTTTATGTCTTTTAGTCTACTTGGTGTGAAAAAAGGATAAACTTGTGCCAAATAGACGTCTTTTCAAAACCATTTTACGATTGTGAAAAAGACAAGTTCACTCGATGATCTTTTCACTTTTTGATAACAATTTGGAAAAGAGCTTAACTAAGACTCATGATCTTTCAAATCCAATTTAACGAGTGTGAAAGGGAAAAATCACTCGACAATCTTTTTTGTTTTAGACGAGTCGGAAAAGAGCTTAAATTAAACTCGTTTGGGAGTCCACGGGGTATAAAGTCGCATGTTTATGAATGAGAAAGGAGGCTCAACATAAATTCAAGTACGAGTTGTGAGAGACTCCCAGTCCTATTAAAAAAATCTTTGCATGGGCACCAAATGCAGTAGGGGATCTAACTAGGGCACCCATGTTTGGTAAGTCTCTACCACTTGATAACGACACGAATTTATAGCCGATGGAAGGTTATGTGTCGCAACAAATGGGTTTGTATCTAAGGCATAACGAGCAAAAGTTATAGAAAAATGCAAAAATTTATAATGGAATGGATTCCTATCCTATATGTTGGGTAATGAACATACCTTCCCAAGGTGAAAAACGGTCGACAAAATACTAAAATCTGCAAGAATCCTAGGTTAAAACCGAAAAAACCAACTCGATCCACTTTTGTATTAGTCCATTAGGTGCAAAAATGGCTTAAAACTATAGAAAGTGGGTAAAAATAATTTATAAATAGTAATAAAATCAAAAATTACTATACCATTTTGATTTTCTACCCAACTAGTGCAAATTGGACCAAAATTCCTCCAAGATTCAAATGACGATTGCAGGAGCATCCAACAATGAAATCATGAGCAGTCTGGATCAAGCAATTCTTGTTCTCTTCCTCTTCAAATTCAGTGGTTTAAAATTTTGAATTAGGTCTTAAATTTTTAGTTATTTAAGGCGCTAAGTATAGATTTCGGTGTATGCAGGATGGATTTGGTTAGGTCGCATGTACGACTAGGTATACACTCATGTGTTAACTACAAGGCACGTGTATTGATCCCTACACATGACTATGTGCAAAGGAGGTCGTGTACAAGCACACAAATGAACCAAAAGAAGGGTTCTAACTCAAAATTCTATTTTTCTTTGACAGGATGGTTCTTGAATGGAGAGAGCAAGAGCATGAGGAGGTCGGCGATGTTGTAGATCAATATCCAAGAGCCCAAATGGCCTTAAATCGATGTGGTTTGTATAATTTTTGGGTGCTCAAATGAATGAGAGCCCAAGTGAGGTTGTTGGAGATGTTGGTGGGTTACTGGGACCCTGATAGCTAGAGATTCAATATCGATGGGAAACCATTAAGAATTGAAGTAGAGGAAATTTATTTTCTGATTGGTCTATCACGCCGGGGGGAGGTTGTGAACCTCAATTCGCAGGGAGTAGGTAGTGGGATGAAGATAGAATAATATATCAACACCCACTGTGTGGCAGGGACTCCTGAGGTATGGATTCAAGTCCCTATCCGAGCAATAAACAACCTCAGTCTGAAGATCATTGTCCTAGTCTTGACCAGGATCACAGGTTCGGCCTCGTTGCACCAGGCATCAATATTTTTCATGTTCTATGGATTGCAATGTGTGAGACCCACAGTGTACAACTGATGTACCTCACTACTAGCCAATATGAAGAGTCAGTTGATGGAGTGCAAGAAGGGGGGTAAAATAAATTTTGGGTTTGCCTCCATCTTGTGCAGTTTATTTTTTTAGTAGGTTCCAGGTTTGGGACCTATAGTTGAGATTCTCTTGAGAGGACTTTGCAATCCATCCATGGCACGGTGGACCGAGGTGATGAGGCGGCAGGGAGGAGGTAGGGTGTCGACACCCTACAACGAGGACTTTTTCTACTGGTGGTGGTGATAGGTCATCACTTTGGATTACTATCCCTATGAGGGGATCGACTTCAGAGGAGATCCAGATATGCCACTTCCACCAGGGTCCACCTACAGTGACATAGGTATGTCAAAAAGTTTTCACATATTTCATTTTATTTTTATTTTTGTATAATCAGGACAAAAATATTTTTTTTATGGTGCTTAAGTATTGACTAGACATTTGTGTGCCACAGACATGGGTCCATGATGGCCAGAGGTTTTCCCTCGATGTCGATGAAGGAATCGGGGAGACTAAGTGGTGGGAGGAGAGACCGAGAGGGTCCTACAAAACGTGCAGGGAAACCTGTCGCGTTTGACTCACAGGATACCCATGGTTTAGGTAGAGGATCTTCTTGAAGCCATGCAGTGACAGGTGGTTGGTGTACCCAGGGCATGGGTACGACTCCTTTGGTGTCTCGCAAACATCGTGGTTTTCTACCATGACACACATCTGGCACCATAAGTGTATATGTCATGGGATATTGTAATACTGGTTGTATATGTATTGAGGGTGTTAGCCCCATTTTGTACTATAAACACCATATTGATTAGATGGTTTTCTTTGCTTTTAATTATGTGACAAATGCCAATCTAAAACAAAGTTAGCATAAGCATTGGGTACATGATTATAACTCCTAGGAATATGATAATATGCAATAAAATAAAATTGTCTTTCTAAAATACGTACTCGTAGGAATCGTCAGAGTAAAGTAGGATCACGCACGCGGTAACGACCATTCAACTGATGCATTACCAACTGGGAATCCAGGAGAACTTCTAATGAACGAATTCCATGTGAGATAGCATCATGTAAAAGTTCTATAATGACACCATATTCGACCACATTATTTGTGGATGGCCCTAGGAATAGGCCTCCTGAAGACACCAGTAGACCCTCGGGTGAGTAAACCACCCAAGCGGCAGATGCCAAGTTATGTGTATGACGACTGGCCCCGTCTACGAATCCTAAGTAGACTGACGACTCTACTGACATCTTTCAACCAAGTGAAAACTCGATAAGTAAATCAAATATGAAAAATAAAAGAGATATATACACTAAATTACATTAGTATATAGAGAGTTCCACCCAAGCCTAGGGCTCAAGCATAATATATTTTCAAGTAGAGCCCATTTATAGTCTCGGACAACTTGTTCCCTTCATAATATTCTAACTCATAAGCCCCTTTTTCTAGAACACGTCGCACGATGTAAGGACCATTCCACATGGGTTTAAACTTTCCTGCCCCCAGTGGTTCTTTGTCTTGATCGTACAAGAGGACCAAGTCACCCTCAACGTACAACTGAGGACAGAAAGACTTATCGTACTGGACCTTGACACATCATTTGTTTTCCTCGATAGTCATAGAGGCATCTCGACGATGCTCATCGAGACTCTCTAGGTGTACAAGGCGTCACTCGAGATCGGAAGTGTTAGGTAGGAGCGTGACTGCCAGCTTAAGAGAAGGGATTTCACATTCAATGGGTAAAATCAACTCCAAACCATGTACTAACTAGAAAGGGTAAAATCCGGTGCAAATCTTGACCGAGGTTCAGTATGCCCAGAGTGCAAGAAATAGCATGATGTGCCAGTCAGATTTACTCTAACTGACAGGTTTTTGAAAAATGGTCTTGAGAGACTTGTTGACGGCCTCTACTTGCCCATTTTCCTAGGGATAATAAGGAGAAGAATGAACATGTTTAAACCCCATCTTAGCTTCTAGTTCTTCCATCATCTCATTTTGAAAGTGACTACCATGGTTAGTGACAATCTCACTCAGGATACCAAACCGTGTGATAATATGATTGAATATGAAGAAGGTTGTAGTCTTCCCATCGGATTTAACTGTAGGCATGGCCTCGACCCATTTATTAAATTAGTCTATGGCCACGATAATGTGTTGATTCCCCCCAGCAGAAGTTGGGTTGCAATCGACGAAGTCCACCCCCCACTTGGTGAAGGGACCAACGGTAATGATTGGATGAAGAGGGGCTGGATGCGAGCACATTTTCCGAGTTAACACCTAGCATAGGTGACACTTCTTAAACACTTCAATACAATCCTTAAATATAGTAGGCCAGAAATAACCATCTCGCAAAATGTTTTGGGTTGTCACAAGCCCGGATAGATGACCACCACAAGCCCCACTGTGGAAATCATTCAGAACAGACTCAGATTCTTTGAGAGTTAAACAATGACACAAGATATCATCTATTCCTTGGTGATACAAAGTTTCACCGATGATAGTATATTTCTTAGCTTGGTACCCTATACGTCGTCGGTCATCTCATGAGAGATGCTGAGGGAAATTCAAGGTATGAAGATAGAGCATGATGTCTCCATACCAAAAGTCAAACAATGAGACAAGAAAAATGTGTTCGTCCGCAAATGAATCAACATGGATAATTTCCTCATCTAATCGTGGAAAATCAGATATTATCTCTGCAAAGACTATGGATTTCTTAGATTTCGTGGAAGCGAAATTGATATCAAACTATTGTAAAATGACAATCCATTTATTGTATTTTCCCCCTATGATACGTCGGGTAAGGACGTATTGAAATGGATTGACGTCAGAAAACACCGTAGTCTTACAAAGTAATATATAATGACATAGACGTTGGATTGCATGAATGACAACCAAAGATATATTTTCAACGTTAGTATAATTAAGTTCAAGACTGAGTAAAGTTCGACTAATATAGTAGATGACATGCTCATGGAGCTCATCATCTTCCTGAACCAGAACCATACCAATCATATCCTCAGACACGGTGATATAAATCAATTAAAATCTACTATAGTCGGGAGGCTTCAGTAGAGGCATCAAGACCAAAGCTTTCTTCAAAGCATCGAAGGACTCATGGGCTAGCTCATCCCAGATAAAAGGGGTGTCCTTCTTCAAAAGACGCATGAAACCTTTAGTGATAGTGGAATAGTTCACTATAAACCTACGAACAAAGTTATCTTTCCCCTGTAGACCCTGAAGTTGTATAATCATGCATGGGGGAGGCAACTGAAGTATTGCCTCAACCTTAAGTAGATCTACCATGATCCCAGTCTCAGAAACTAGAAAACCTAAAAGACAACCAAACTTAACGCAAAAGATGCACTTGTGAGGATTCAATCGGATTCTATAATAACGACATCTTTCAAATACAATCCGAAGGTGAATAATGTGATCTGATCTCTTACGAGAGTGGGCAGAAAAATCATCAAGGTAAGCTTCGACTATGTTCTTAAGATAGTGAAACGCGAAAGTCATGGCACCCTGAAAGGTTGCTCTGGCATTTTTAAATTCTAAATGCATATTCCAGTATGTAAAGGTACCCCAAGGACAAATAAATGACTTCTTGTTTTGATCCTCGGGTTTGATTTGAATTTGATTATATCCTGAAAACCCATCCATAAAATAAAATACTTCTCTTCCCGCACACTCGTCGAGAATCTGATCGATGAAAGGTGTGGGGAATTTGTCTTTTGGATAGGCCTTGTTCAGGTCATGGAAATCCATACATAAACGGATGGTTCCTTGCTTCTTATCTATAGTAACGGGTTTGGATACCCATTCGGTTAAAGGAACCAGGTAGATGAAGCCAACATTAAGTAGCTTCTCCACCTATGCCTTAATAGGAGGGGCATTTCGAGGGTTGACAAATCTAAGACGTTCTTGAACAAGTTTAGCATCTGGGTAAGTTTTAATCTCATGTTCGACAATACGAGGATTGATCCCTGGAATCTCTTCATAGAACCAAGAAAATATGTCTCGAAATTCCTTGAAGATATCGGTGTAGATCAATATTTCTTCTGGCGAACAATCTGCACCGATATTTACATTTTCAACCTTGCCAGGGGTACAGAGATGTCGATCTAGACAGTAGGATAAATACTCACCATGTTTCCTTTGGCATAAATGTCATTCATATCAAGTGGAACTATGACGTGACTGACTATCTCACTCAAAGTAGATCGAAAGTTGTCTTGTTCAATTTTTTCAATCTCTGGGAGAAAATAAGAGAGGTGATGCATATCATCCCAAGGTTTTTCGGAACCATTCATGGCTTTGATGATGGCTTCATTTGAAGGCAAAGTCCCATCGAGGAAATCATGTGAACAATAGAATGAGGTGTCCCACACGGGCCTAGACACGAGATCATCCTTGTCCATCGGCGAGGGAACAAGATCGGGATCGACGGAAGAGTCAAGAACAACTTGATATGCAATATATGTTACCGATAGTGGCATGTCCATCTTGGCATGTGACTGTCCTTCAGAAGACAAAGTTGGGGAAGGTAGGGTCCACAGATCATCAAAATAAGACGCACGAAAAGGGATATACCTCCCAGTCGAGACAGGCCTATTGGACATGGAATAAACTTGATGGTTCGGTGTCGAGAATTTGAAAGTACCCATAAGGGAAGAATACATTCCAACACCGATATTCTCAGTTGTCGGCTGAGAATTGTCGATCACGAGGATCGACTGTCCAAGAGATGCATTAGGAGTAGAGAACGCAAAGGATAACTGATAAATCACCACGATCTTCCCTTCATGAGGAAAACAAAGGATACGGAAGATAGACGACACGACGACGATCATATCATATGTCCAATTGCGACCTAGTAACAGGTTATAATCAAGAGGCACATAAACTACCTCTACCTCCACCTCTACCATCTTCCCACCTAACTGGACCGGAAAGGCAGGGAGAATATTGTGAGGTCGGAAGGAATGACCGTCAAAAGCAGTCAACATGTTCGATGACTTGGAAAGGGTTGGGGAACTGAGAGCTTTCCAACAAGCTAGGGACATCACACATGTAGCAGTGCCTTCATCAACAACTGCATGTTTGATGGTATAATTTGAATACTCCACATGGATTTGGAAATCCACATGGTAAGGCAAGCGAGGCTTAACATCTGTGATGTCAAACTTGATAACCTTTGAGCCACTGGGTTCTAGAGCTCCTAGAGAAGAGAGCAAGGAATTCCTCTATAAAGGACATGTCTGGAGTACCTCCAAAGCCGACATCGCACAAGGGGTTTGGCCCAGGTCCTCAACAATAGAGTAGTTATGGGCGGCTCTAGCATTTGGATTATGGGTAGAGCGCTTGAGTACTCCTTTCGGAATACAAGGCGATGGCTCTAGTTTCTCAATCTGTAAAGTCGTCTCTAGAGGAGGAGGAGATTCTAGACCAGGATGAGTTTGTTTAGAACTACATTCTCGAGATCGAGTGGCTACATCGATTTTCACATCAACCATATTGATACATAAACAGTCGCCATCTTGCAACTGCTGGTTTTGACCTCCACTAGCCCATTTCTGGCGTTTGAGGATCTTGAGGCTAACTGTTGATTATGTGGGAATGGATCCATCAGCACGACAGGTGATTGAGCTAAAATCCTCA
>SNQJ01S0191465.1:0-17984 GCA_010110895.2 Picea sitchensis
TGAGAGTTCCTGCAACATATCTCAAAATTCGTTTCACCATTTTCCAATGAGAATCTTTGGGGGATTCCATGAATCTGGAAACAAGGTTGGCTGCATACATAATGTCAGGCCTAGTTGTTGTAAGATACAACAAACTGCCTACTAAACCTTTTTACAGGTTAGAGTCCACTATCAGACCTTCATCATTCTTGCTCAATTTTGTGCCTAGTGGTATGGGGGTTTCTGCTGGATTGCATCCTTCCATGCGAAATATTTTGAGGATGTCTGCTGCATACTTTTGATGACAGAAAAAAATGCCCTTGGCTGATTGATGAACCTCAATCCCTAAAAAATATTTCATTATACCAAGATCTTTCATCTAAAATTCAGATTGCATGGCATGTTTAAAATCTGTTAACTCAAGATTTCCTGTATAAATCATGTCATGAACATATAAACATGTAATTAGAATTTTACCGTGCTGATCTATTTTGGTGTAAAGAGTTGGCTCATTTTGACTTATGCTGAAACCACTTTTGATCATATAAGTGTCAATTTTGTTGTACCAAGCTCTTGGAGCTTTCTTTAATCCATACAAGGCTTTCTTCAACCGATATACTTTGGCTGGGTGCTCTTGGACTTCAAATCTAGGTGGCTGATCGACATAAACTTCTTCTTCTAAGAAACCATTCAGGAATTCCAACTTGACATCCATCTGGTATATTTTCCATTTGTGTTGTGCTGTTATGGCCAATAGAGTCCTTACAGTGTCTAATCTTGCTACTGGAGCAAAAGTTTCACCATAATCAATACTTGGTTGTTGTGAGAATCCTTTGGCAACAAGGCTTGCCTTATTCTTTTCAATCTTCCCTTTTTCATTGAGTTTAGTTTTGTAAATCCACTTGACACTAATACTCTTCTTGTGTCTTGGTAAATCAACAAGATCCCATGTCTTGTTCTTCTCAATGGAGTCAATTTATTGGCTCATGGCTTGAACCCAATGTGGCTCCTTAGTTGCTTCCTTAAAATATGTAGGTTGACATGACATTAAAGAAAAAAAGTTGTATTGTTCAAAGTCATCCAATTGCTGATGGATTTCTCTCAAACTTCAAGTTCTCCGATTTTGTGGTTCAAAGAATGATTTTATGTTGGAAGTTGAGTTATCCTGAGAATTTTCAGGTTGTCTTTGTACTTGCAATCTTGGAAGAATAGTTTGAGGTACTTGTTGTTCTGAATTTTCTGTGTTTTCAGAACTTGGCAGCAATGGATTTTGACTGTCCATTTGTTGATTTTCTGAATCATTCCAGAATTGATTTTCCAGAAATTTTACATCTCTGCTGAGAATTAGTTTCTTGGAGATTGGATTGTAAAGCCTATAAGCTTTAGATGTTTCACTATATCCAGTGAAGATACATTTCTCACTTTTGTCATCAAGTTTTTTTCTTAATTCGAAATGTATGTGAGCATATGCTATGCATCCGAATGTCCTTAGATGCACAACATTTAGCTTTGTCCCACTCCAAGCTTCTTGGGGAACTTTCATCTTTAGACTGTTAGTTGGAGATCTATTCAAGAGGGGCAAGAGCATGCTCTTGCTTCAGCCAACACCTGTTGAAGAAGTTTTTTCTCTTTGAGAAGTGTTCTTGCCATATTCATTATGCGATTTTCCTTTCCGGCCACTCAATTACGTTGTGGAATATGCACGGTTCTTGTTTGCATGATAATCACCTTATGATTTGAAATTTGCAAATTATATGGGATGTATTCTCCTCCTCATCGACATGAGATTGCTTTGATATATTTGCCACTCTATTTTTCATCTTACATGAATTCTTTGAATTTTGCAAAAGTTTAGACTTGTGTCTGAGAAAAAATATCCAGATTTTTATGGCGAAATCATCAATAAGCGTTAGAAAGTAAAAGCTACCCCCTATTGACTCTATTTGCATTGGTCCACATAGGTCAGTGTGAAAAAGTTCAAGATGTTTTTTTTTTTTTTTTTTTTTATTTTAATTTTTTTTCTCTTATGTTTTCCAAGTATGATAGACTCACATGGGGGAATTTGCTCTTTGAAGATAGGAAGACCTTTGACCATGGAGTTGATACGTAGAAGAATCGAGAATGCGAGAATGGTAGATGTCAAATATTAATACATGCAAACCATTGTTTAGTTCAGGTAGATGCACTATGTGCATATGGTTGACTCAAATTTCTTGATTCACGAGGGTAGGGGAAACATCTATTTGGAGTCATATAGTTTCATAAATCAATTTTCTGCGGGGAGTTTTATCATATATATCTTACAAGATGTTCCCTCAAAAGTACCTTATAGCCTTGTTCAATGAGCCATCCTACACTTAGAAAATTATGTTCAGATCAGGAACATGATAGACATTGTATATGTGTCTTTCTTGACATTTTGTTTAGTAAGAATAGGAACAATTCTTTTTTCCTTGAACCTTTACTAAATAATCATTTCCAAGTGTAATATCAAATGAGATTGAAGAATCAATGCGTAGTAATTCTTTGTTAACGTCATGTGATTGCTGCATCCATTGTCCGGCAACCAAAGATCTTTAGGTTGTTGTTCAGTCTTGTGGCATGGGAGAAACATGCCTCTTGAGTTTTCTCTCGTGTGATTTGACACATGTGCTCTTCTGAGAGGCGTCTGCTTGCTTCTTCCTACATTTAGATTCATGGTGCCCATACTTCTTGCAGTAATAGCATTGTATGATGGATTTCTCGACGATCTTCTCCCTCTGCCTCTTTGGGGATGGAAATTCTGATGTTGATTTTGTTGTTGTTGATCTTTGACCTTGGAAATTTTGATTAGGATATTGTTGTCTATTACCTCCACTAGAGTGGGGTTACTTTGATTGCTCCCTCTTCCTTGGTGACCCTTGCTTCATCTCTCTCACTCTCCCTCTGGCGGAAGGAGGAATTGAGTTTTTAAATCATTGGAGATTGACTCATCGTGAGATCACGGTCGGTGTCATGTGTTTTGAGAGAACCAATTAGTTCCTACGTTGGCTTGAGAGATCCTTGGATTTAAGGATTGTTGTTACAAGTATTTAAAATTTATTTGGTAAACTTAAGCTCTCAATAATTAGTTGATCAATGATGGTTTTGCAATCAATTTGATCTGGTTCATGATGCCCTGACTCGGTCAATTAAGCGATCCACATTTTGAACTGTCATCCTTAGAGTCTCGGTGTCTGCAAGGTCTGCGAGTTTAAGCGTTTTGACCACAATCATTTCCTTTGTAGGAAGGGCCAGGATGTCAGGGGCACGTTTTTGAAGTACCCGATTACTGTGATTTTTGAAAATTGGGTGCATCCACAGAATTTGAATCGAATTTGGCTTTGTTGATTTGTTCCTGAGTGTTGCACGGCAATTTTACGTAGTAGATTTGACATGGCGGTGAGGGTGTTAGATGGATCACGGTTCCGCGTATCCAAGATCCAGTTTAACACTCTTGTGCTTGTAGGCGATCTCATCGAAGAGACCAGAACTCATAGTTCTTTCAAGAAGAATCGGACCCGAGTTGGTCCTAAATTGCTAGAGCGATGCCATATTTAAAAATTTGCGAGGAAAAGAATTTTGTATTTACCTTTTTTTGTTGCTTAAACCCAGGTCTGTTGCTAGCTTGCAGGTATTTTGGAATGTTGTGTTGCAAGATTTGGCGTGTGTCGATGTCACGAGTTTATTCCAGTTGACCTCGGGACTGTGTCAGACGAGTCCTATGAACGCTTCAACTTCTAAATGACGATGAGAGCTTATCGGCCTTGAATTAGCCATAGTCTCTGTGAAATGTGACCGCATGCCTTGTTGTTAAAGTGCTATGGGCTTTTCCGGTTCTTTGTCTTTCAATTTTGCCGAAATGTCGAGATTTTCCTTTGAACAAATAAATGGTCCAGATCTGCTAATGATCTAACGGTCCAGTTCTTATTGGGATATCACGGTCGGGACCAGTAGAACCCTATTGATGAGCTCTTCGACTCCTTGTGATTCCTCAATTTTGATTTTTCGATGGCGCTTTCCTTTTAGGAAATTTCATGATTCCTTTGATCTCCACCACGTGTCCCAACGGATGGACAACTCAAGTCACATGAGTTTCCACAATGAGTTCACGCGATCCCTACGTTTAATGAGAATGGCGTCGATTAGGCCCCAAAATGGAGCTTTCCTCCTTTTGGGATTTCTGACTTCGTAGTTCTGAAATGATTGTGATTCTTGTCCACAGGATTAGCGATTTGCCAAATCCCGATGTATCGATGGATACTTTTTAAGGACTTTTTTAAGTCCTTGGTTTTACGCCAGCGTCCCTCAAAATGGATGGTCGGCGTGCATTTACGGAAATTTCAGCGACTTGCGGCGCTTAAAGTTCCCGTCGCTTAGAGAACTCCGGGTTGTCGAGAAGCGCCGATATTTTCCTTGATGTCGCGTGAAAACAAATGGGCCGATGATCGTTATTTTAGGTAGTCAGCGATTTTTGCGAGTTTGAACTCTTGTTCGCGGCGATCTTTCAAAATCACGAACTTCGGGAATGTCGATTTGTGACACTTGGATCACGCTGCCGCGACCGAGATGGACTGACTCACAAGTCCTCGAGATTCGTGATATCGCGCCGGGAGTTTTTGGAGTGAAATCACCTTTGCGCATCCAACTCCCAATTACACCCGGACCCCTACGATTTGGCGAGATGGGCGACTCCGCGATCTTCGCGATCCAGCGGTCAAGCTGACTTTGGTACCGCGATTTGTGAATTCTCACGACAATCTTCTCACCTTTACACCTTGCACGGTGGTGAAGTCGGAACTCTCCATGTGTGTCTTGATGGACGTTCTAGATGATGTTGGAACTTGCGGTCAAAAAAGTCCTCCTGTGCGCTCTGGAGGATTAAACCTCGTGCACTTTCTTCTTGAGCCAACGTTGTTGGGGTAAAAGCAGCGTAAAGATCGGCAGTTGAAATTCTTTTACAGCACCGCTCTCCTTATCCATACGGCCGGTTTCACAGCGAGGATCCGTTAAGTAGGAAGAATATTACAACCCTCAATGGTTGTTCTTTGCCGCGATGGTAGCGATCTTTCTTTGAATTTGAAGGAATCTTCTTCTGTGGAAGAAAAAATTGTGAATCTTTCAAGAGTTGAAAAGAATTTCTAGATTGTTTTTCATTCGAGTACATCTTTGTGATTTGAAAGTGCGAAAATATTTAAACGATGCTTCCTTCTGGAGCAATCTTTAATGATTTTGAACGAATTCTTTGACTTCTTTAAATGTTCTTCCGTTCCGCAGCTCTTCTTCACCAATCTTTGTTAGTTCTTGTGCAAGAATCTTTAGAGTTTCTTCTTTCTAGGTCTCTTCTTCCTCGTTCTTTCTAGCGTAGTATGCATTTCATAACCTTTGCAATCTTCCTACATTGATATTTTGAATGAAAGGCTGATTAAAGCTACCGTGTAATTTTCTGAGCATCTTCGGTATGATAGGCGAGCTCTCAAACCTTTGAAAGGCGTATCCGTGCTCTCAAGATCAGGTGAAGCTTCCACCTTTGTGAGGATGGAGTGTTTCTCTCGGTTATTGAAGAGAGGCTTACTACAGTAGTTTTGATACCATGATAAATTGTGTAGCAAGAAATGTAGAGAGAAAGGATAGAACATAAAATAGTATATTCAAATGTATGAAGAGAAGTGAAGTATGTAACAACCTGAACCTGTTACGCCAATCATTCTGGTAACGAGTTGCAGATTTTTTTATTTTATTATTGTGTTGAAGGTGTGTGGCGTGAAAGTAATAAACACACATAGCGTCTTGACCCATAAAACATTTAGCGATAAGTAAACTGACCCGTCATCTGGTGACCTCCCATACATCCTACCACAGGTTAGGACCTCCAGACACATAGGCAATGCTCAAGCGGTTTCCATCGTCTTTACTAACCATTTTAGGTCGAGGGGCTGGCATTTGTTCGAGCGTGGAGATGTCTACATCCCGCTCGACACCACACACTAAGCAACTAAACTGAATACAACAAGAACAACATAAATAAGAAGAATTAAATCGCCCCTTAGGAAGGCGTAGCGATAAAGAGTTCGACCTTAAAACTGAATTCTAACATTAATCAATGAACACCAATCCTCATTACAACTCTGGGTAAATTAGCGCATATAAATCCGGGCATTCCACTGAGGAGGTGTCAACAGGGTCAAGAGGTTTCACCAACGTCGCAACAAGATGACCATATCATCTCCCTTCAATCACAACATCATTTGAAATAAATAATGGCCATACGCTTCAATTCTAGTCCTGCCATCTTGGTTATAATTTAGGAAGGACACAATTTCCCCATTCAAACAATACATTATAATTGCAAAACTTTACACAATACTTCTCGGACAATGGTAGGCCATAGCATTTTCCTGCTCCCTTAATTAAAAATTTTCATCATATAGATTACGCCAATATACCATCCTATTCAAAATGGCAAGCTATGATATTTACCAATTTAAAATGACATCAATTAAAGTAGTGTTAAAAGGAGCAACCCATCTTATTTAAAATGACACGATATGATAATTACCATAAAATGACAATAATGAAACTATCCCATTTGCAATGACAAGGTACATCCCAAACAATCCCTTACATGACATTATTGCAATTGTCCTATTTACCAATGACTAGAGACAACCATTACTTGTTTTTCTTAAAAAGTTCATTCCCAAATATGTTTAATTAACCCTTCTATATTCTAAACAAACCTATACCGTCCTCTTAATAACAAAATTAACTATCATCATTATAGAAATTAAAATGAATAAAATATACATATATTTTTTTATAAATAAAATAAAATTATAATTTATTATGTAAAGATCAACATATTAAAACCAAGACACCAATTATAAAATAATATTAATTTAGGAAATAAACGCTGCTCTAAACCTCATATTATTAAGAATTTGAAAAACTTATCAACTCAATCTGATTTAATCAGCATCTTCACCGACGATAAAAGCGAGTGATAAAAAAAAAGGTAACGAGACCTGGATCCTTCAAATTTTGAAGCCTCCCTGAGAAAGGATACTAGAAGGAGGTTTAACACTCAGCCAATCAATGGAGTAATTTGAATTATTGGAGCAGTTTATGATTTTAGTGAGGCTTGTTTTTAATGTTCCACTTAAATTAAAATTAGATACTTGGTTTTCGCCAGAACCGTTTTACTCCTTTGGCACAAGGCGGTGGCAATCAACTGCCCAGAATCAAATTCCCTTCTTATGCGTAAAATATTACATATACATATAGTTAGCAATTTGCGATTCATGTTAAGAGGGAGCTTCTTACAAAAAAGTGAGTGGTAAAAAAAAAAATGAGATGTAATTTGATCCTCGAATCTGAAAAAATAGTCAGAATATAATAATAACAATATAGAATGAAACATTTCCGCCAAATGTCAAGCATTGGTAAATAAACCCTTGACCACCAATACAACCGGTCGGTAACTCATGACATCAAAGGGCGTAACTACCCCCCAAGAATAGCATATCCAAAAGGCGGCAGCACAAAAAGCGAAAACTTGGGCGAGTTAGGAAACGACTGTAAAAGAAAAGCAGTCGTTAAAGGATGCTGACGAAACTTTCCATTATGATTTTTAGGTCGCGGTCGGAAGGGATGAACAGTCGTTAGGGATTAAATTAGAGTGTGTTCCAAGCGCTGTCAAGGGAGAAGGTATTATAAATTTATTGCATACAGTTTATTTTATGGGATAAAGATTGACAACTTCCAGTTTTATTGAGCTGGAATCTACGCTAGCGTGAGGCCCGCCCTAACCGTCTCCACTGCCATACAATTCTACTGACAGGTCAAGAATTTAAATCAATGGTCGTGCCCACCTCAAATAGAAACAGTAGACATAACAGTATCCAAAACGGTAAAGTAACAACGATGTCATCTCATAGCACTCGTTGAATCTTCAACAACAAATGTGATAGTGAGGCGTGAGAGACTATGCTCTGAGGGAAGGGCCCATAATTAAACGGAAACTCAGATCTGGGGGGCTGCTCTCACCATAAATACACAAATAGTTATTCATATCGAAACCTTAATTTGGGTTCTTTATATTGAGTGGATATCAATTTATATGAGCTTCTATCTTGGGTGTAGGATTATAAAGATTAAGTTATATGCTCGAATCTTTCCTCAATGGTTGAAAAATTAGGTAGCCATGCTCTCATCTTCCCTGGAGTTAGGCTTAATGAAAATTTTGAGAATTGATGATTTGATGACTAGAAAAGTTACATTTCTATTCGCGTTAAATTTGATATGACATGCGGTACAGTAACTAAGTCGTTGGTATCCCCTCCGGTGCATATCTCTTATGAAGGATCGGTGTCGGGCCGGAACTACCGGGCCCATGGTATAATAGCATAAAGACTAACTTAGATCAACCCGAATGGAGCAGCGAGTATAAGGTTTTTCTTTGTGTTTTTTTTTTTGGCATGCTTAAAACAGTGTTCGCCTATGCCCCGAAGTAGTGACAAAATACCAATAGACAAAAACACCAAAACGCCCAGGACGGTGCCAAACGCCCCAACAGTTCAACAATCTACCACGGAGAAGGCCAGGATTGTTTTTTTTGTTCTGCCTATAAAAATGTTACACACGTCGTGCAATGACTATAATCGATTGCAAAATAAGTAGACTGAAAATGCAAGGATATAATTTCCGTTCATCTATGAAGTTACCGAAGGTGTGGGGGTTTTTGTTTTCAATCCAGACAACCTCTAACTCTGGGTGCAGTAACTGTAATGGTTACTAATTTAATGGGTTACACGGTCTGGGGCCACCATAAAACGCAGACCAGATTAAAGAAATTAAAAGAAAACAATTTACGTGGTCAGAATAATAACACTAACTAGGATTTGCCCAAGTCAACAATTTAACTCCAACCATCTATCATCTATGAAAACAGAAACACAACCATAATATATAAATTTCATCCAGAATACTTTTTCGATTCCAAGCAGATTTACATCATACAATCCAGCTGCACTCTATTCTACCAGTGTGAGAATCATACCGTTGCCCTTGTGTCCGTCCTCGAATGTCGTCCACGCTTCGTCATCACAGCACCAGCCGTAGAGGACTCACCCGGTACCTCCCAGCCAAACTCTAAGGGTACTCTGCTTCCCCCATAGCCCGTATAGGGCCACTAAGAACAGAGAAAAATGCAGCTAGCGTCTCGGCTCGCCTCAGCGGTGACACCACTCAAATCTTGGTAGGTTTCACCCTACTCCACACAAGAAAATCCGTCCAACCACAATTGGCCGGTAGCGTTAAGCTCGCGATCATCCCTTCTTCAAAG
Organism: Picea sitchensis; assembly: GCA_010110895.2. Taxonomy (NCBI): domain Eukaryota; kingdom Viridiplantae; phylum Streptophyta; class Pinopsida; order Pinales; family Pinaceae; genus Picea; species Picea sitchensis. The sequence continues at coordinate 9,341 of SNQJ01S0191465.1, forward strand.
CTTTCCCTTTCTTTTTATAGCCAAAGAGACTCACCTAATTTTTCTAATTAATAGTAATTAATTAATTTTGCAATGAAAATCCTCTTGAACAATCTTCATCGTCCAAGTTAGCATCATCCCTAGGGTTCTCCAATAATTAATTTCTATTTATTAATTAAAATTTAATTTCCCTCACACCCCCAAAATCTCTCCTTAAATCTCTCCTAGGGTTCCTGAATTCCCCCACTTTGCTTTTATTCTCTTTCCCTAAATGATGTTTATGAAATTAGTAAGTACTTAAGTAAAGAGATCCTTTTTCTCTTTTTTCCCCAATGTCCCTTACTTTCCAAAATCTAAGTTTCCTTTAATTTATGTTTCCAGTGCATTTTTATATTATTTATTTATTTACTTTTCTTCTGCTTTTATTCCCTCTTCCCATTTTTATCTAGTAATAATATAATAAATTTTTGTTAAAATCCTCAAAGGACAAATTCACTTAAAATTCTTTTTAATAGAGACAACATTTTTATTTTTATGAATTTATTTATTTATTTACTTAAATCCTTGTTTTAATATTCCCCTCATTTAAAATTTTAAGTCTCCTTTATAAATTAAATACCATGGGTTAAGCTTAGGTACCCCCTCATTACTTTTACCTTGCCTACTTTTTAGACGTCTATAAGCAACTCCTAGGTGGGTGTTAGTTTAAACCCTAGGTTTATTTTTATTTATTTATTTTTTTTTTTGGAGGATCTTTCTTAGGGTTGATCAATTTATCTTAGAGGCGTTTTAATTTGGGTTTGAGTTGGGCGACAATTTAATTAGGGAGGCGGTTGTAAGAATCTATCAGGTGCTAGGTCTCACGATCAACTAGAATTTCTCATCATCATTCTCAGCGGCGTGCCCTTCAGGACGCAAGGGTGCCACTTCGCCTTGATAAACTTCGGCTGCGGCGTGCCGCCGGGGGACGCACCAAGTGCTCCAGGGTGCCACTCACCAACTTATATTTCTTTGCCTTTGACGTGCCCGCTTCCGGGATGCACCACGTGCTCCAAAGGGGTCACCTTTCGCCGGGCTTGGCCAGTTGGTAGACTCCTACAAACCACAGGAGTCAACACTCCGCCAGACGATTCTTGTGGGAGACTAAGGGATCTAGGAATAAGGCCACATGCTTATTAGCCCTTAGAATCATCGTGTGGCGACTTATCAGCGGTCTTCCCTCATGGCATCATGGATCCCCTCGAACTAGGTAATGGTTAACCTCTGATTCGGGCCTGGCGGAGTGATGGTAAGAACGTGGCGGGGCTCTTTGTCACACCTCTCCCTCATTTTTCTTTGGGTCTCGTGTGTGGCCCCCTTTACTCCATATCGCTAGCGATTACATTATTTATCGTCGACTGCATCGTCGGCCCTTCATGTCAGGATCATGTCAAACAACATATCATATAATCAATAGTATATCATCAAGCGAAGCAATATCATCCTAAATGAAACGCTCAAATACCCCTCCCGACTCAATCAGGAGTCCAAGGGATTTCTACCGATACCTCTGCATCCTCAGTGTCCGAATCCCTGCACACTCAACGAAACTGGGTCAGCAGCAACTGTCTACACCATGGTAGTAAAAACATCTGTCATATAACTCAATGCATCGAAAATGAATGAAAGAACATCATCATATAGAAATCCGGATCGCACTAGGAGCAAAGTGTCCTCAAAAATAAGTTAGGTAAGTGCGCTAGAAGCGGGATGTTTACATACCCCCTCTTGGTCTAAACTTAGACCCGAAGTTTCTCGATTATAAATGCGAAATAAAGTACCATAGCAAAATCCCAAATCACCCGCGATGTCGTAGGTCTAACTATCAAACAAAAATGGGCTAACGGCATATCATATCGTCCTCCTAGGTGCGAGTGTGGACTATAAACCTTCCCCTTTGGACCTTGACACAGTCTCTGGATTAGAAGCGATAAATGGCGGCAGCCGAGGCAGCGATTGATCACAAGTCTTGGACGACAAGCGTGGCGCTCCCTCGTCAGACACCACAAAGGAACTCATGTCAATCAGCACGTGTGTGGGATCACTAACATAATGTCATAATGATACATGAAGAAACATCGTGCATACGCCTTTAAGAATTGGGCGGGCTGAGTCGATGGCTAAGGCCTTCTTCTCACAATCTCGAAGATTACGAACTCTCGGAATGTTACAGCTCCACTTCCAAACTTGATCCCGAACTCTTATCAACGGTTTTACCCGCGCCAAGAAAATTTCCGTCGCCGACCTGTTAACTAAATTCGACTTCGATCTTGCTCGGCATAACTTACGTCGATGCAAATACCGCTTTATCCTTTGTCTTATGGTTTGCATTTGCTCTTCCATCTCTTGGATTGCTTATGGTCCCACCAAGAACCTATCCTAAATCCGATCCAAACTCAAAGGCATCCAACACGACCAACCGTAAAGAAACTCGAATGGAGCCATCTTAATGATTCTTTGATAACTATTGTTATCTGTGGCGAACTCTACCGGGAAAAAGAGGAAAATTCCTCCACAGCGTTTTTGTTGGTCCATTTGCGATACATCGCAACATGTCTTCCAAGGTTTGGTTAAAATGCGGCTGCATGCGTCGAGTGGGTCTCTGGGTGATCTAGCGGTACTAGGGCAAAGTTGGGTTAAAGGCCTCTTTGGAAACCGTCCAAAAGCGTCGAAAATCGGCGCGATCTCGAGGAGATGATCTTCTTAGGCATGCCATCCAACCTCACAATATCAACGATAAAAATACAGCCTTCGAGGGTTCTGCACGATGCGATGCGATGCGCGCCCGGAAAGTGAGCACTCTTTTTCAGGGTGTCTACTACTACAAAATCGAATCATGTCTCCTTAGCGAGTCGGTGGCAGAATCAGCAGCAAATCCATCAAAATGACTTCCCATTCGATTCGAGATAGCATGAGTTAATAGTAATCCTGTCCGGTGTCTATGTTCAGCCTTTACCTAATGACACTCGAGACATCTAGCCACAAAATTGACTATGTAGGCCTTTGTTCCCTTCCGGAAGAACAAGAGGGCTTAAAGGTCTGCCCTCATCTTCATTGGACTCCGGGTGACCGTAAAGGCTGCTATGAGCCTCGCTTAGGATCAACGTCCTCAATTCGTCGTTTGGTGGTACGGAAATCCGACCTCTAAATCTCAATAAACCATCGTCGTCAAGGTAAATTCCTCCGTCATTTGTGGTACCATCATAGTGTTTGTCCAATAAAATCCTCGACTTCTTTGTACCGGTCATCGTCCGCATTGTAAAGTGAGAATCTTCTCCCGTGGGTCGTCTAAAGAGGTAACACCGAAAGGTCACGTGGCCTCCGACTCAAAGCATCGCCCTTTCGGTTCCCTTTGTTCCCTTTATGCTTGTCTCAAAATTAAATTTTCGCTAAACTAATGAAATTCCGATAGCGTCTTTGTCGCGCGTTTAGGTCGCTTCGCGTGAAAATGTGTTGTAATCCACAATGAGTCAGTTTTAATTCAAATTTTTCGTCCAACCCGGTGGAGTGTCTCCATACCTTTAAGGCATAAACAATAGCTAATAACTCCAAGTCATGCGTCGCGTAGTTCCTCCTCAGCCAGCCGTGGTTTTCACCGAAATGTAAGCAATCATAAAATCAGTCTTGCATCAAGACTACCTAAACCTTCTTTGGATCGCGTCAATTTTATACCAAAGTCACGCCTCCATCGGGGACCTTTAGTATCGGTATTTGTTGTCAACAACTCCTTAAGCCTTCCTAAGCGGCTTCGTAGCATTTCTGTCCAAACAAACTTCTTGTTTTCTTCTGCAATTCTTTGATCATATTTTCTATCTTCGAATATCCCTCGACGAACCATCGATATTATATTTCTACACCCATGATTCTACACACTTCCGAGAAATTTGTCGGTGCAAGAATTTCCATTATAGCCTCGACCTTTGATGGATTTACGGCGATACCTTCGCCGGAAAAGATGTGCCCTAAGTAGTGAATCTGGATTGATAAAAGGCATTTTGGACAGCTTCCCATATAATTTGTGCTCACCGCGGAACAGCGTAGTACCATGTAAGTGCTGCGTCATGCTCCTCGTAAATTAGAGGTAGATCGAGGAATATCGTCGATGAATGCCGGACAGAAGCTTGTCCGGTACTGTGAGCTACCCATTCATCAAACTCATGAATACCCACAGGGGCGTTTGTCGGTCAAAGGGTAAAGCAAGTAAATTAGTAATGTCAAATCGTTTTAAAGCGGTCTTAGGGGCCGTCATCCTCCTTGATCATGGCCCGGTGATACCGATGCATAAATGTCGATCTTGGAAATTGCCATTCACCCTTCATCTGATCGAGCGGTCGTCAATTCTTGGTAAGGAATACTAATTCTTGATAAGTAGCCTTGTTCGATTGGCGATAGTCAATGCAAAGCCTCCACGGCAGATCCCTTCTTAGAATGAAAATAGCGAAGATTAAGCCCATGGTGACACACTAGGGCGTATCGATTCGATAAAGCGTTCTCTTTATCCGATAAAGCGTTCTCGCTATCCGATAAAGCGTTCGCTTCTCGGTTCAGTTCCCGGTTTTAGATCTATAGTAAACTCCAATTCTCTTCGGCATCCCGGGCAACTCCTCACGGAAATAAAGTCCGCAAACTCCTTCACCGGAAGGTGTTCTAGACCGGCTGCTACTCCCTTTCCGTTGGCTTAAGGATGGCATAAAGCTTGCACCCCGCTAGCATACTCTTCGTAGCGTAAGGAAAGGCGAACCTCGAGGATACTCCACGGTTTAGATCCTACTATCACATGTCTCCGTCCTTCATCATCGATTAAGCTCCTTTGGATTTTAGATCTTACAATTGGTATGCGCCTCATGCGATTCCAACCAATCCATGCCAATCCGGAGGTCACTTAAGATCCTAATATAGTGACATACAAGTTGACCCTCGTGGCGAACTCTCCCAGGTTAAGGGCATAGCCCGTAACTTTTTCTCCAACTTTTTGTTTGGCACCGGATGCCATCTCCACTTGTATAAACTCATCTTTTTTTATTGCCTTTACCTTAATCCTTTTCAGCGCTGCACCATAAATAAAAATCTTTGTATCACCTTAATCTATCGAAATCCTAAGGGTCTGGTGAACAACAATACTTGATGTTTCAAGCATAGTTGATTGGTGCTTTGCCTGGCGGTTATTCGCATTGCGCGTGAATCGATGGGCCTTGCCATATCTCTGCTAATAGCTAGTCGGCTGATCGGACGGCTCTGCATCTCCATGGGACAATCGGCGCTAATGGTGTGGCTCCCGTCAACACCCTTCTTGACCCGGTAGTCTGGTGCCGGTAGAAGAAGATATTTGTGACACGAAACCACAGTACGTTAAGCGAGCAGTGCGAGCTTCTTCTTTAGCGAGGCGGCCAATTTCTTCTTCTTTATTTAATGGTCCTCGGTAAAATGCGCTTTCTTTGGTGATGCGTCGGCGTGGTGAGCGATGGACCTCACGGAAACCCGCGATATCCATGTGCGTCTACATTTGGTACGCTTCTCACAGTACGGATGAACCACATCCCTGCGGGTCTCCGGCTGGGGAGTCTGATGCGGCCCCAGCGATGAAACTCTCCTCACGCTATAGAAGGCCTTTTGGACGAAAGTCGTACAGGTTTGAGGCATGAGAATCTAACAGCAACGCATAGTACCGTTAAAGATATCTGGCTGTTGACCTTGAGCTACCGGTGTTGGGATCACGAACATCTTAGGAACAGCTCCATGGCGTGCCGCCACCGTGCACCGGACGGCATGCGACCCTCCACAATAAGTAGCAGCGTTGAACTCGGTGGTAATGAATTCCCTCGGAGAGATATCTCTCCGGAACCGTTCCTCGAACGGTTCCCATGACCGACGACCATGTTTAGGCGCGGTAGGAGAGTCTTCCCGCCATGAAGAGCTCTCCCCTTTGTTGGAAGACCGTATGCGGACCTTCATGTTGGTATAGTCGTGAAGTGCGAAGCACATGGACATGTTCTCCAACCATGCCGTGACTGCGTCATCCGGAGCACCAAAGAACTTTGGAAATTTCACCTTCTCGAGTTAGCGGTGTATACTACCGATGGCTGGCCCGGTCTTGTGGCCCGGAACCTCGGCGGTCAATGCGGTGCCACAGCCTCATCTACATCCTAACCTCTTGATGTTGCGCCTGGAGACATCTTATTTGGAAAGATCTCATCATCCCACTACATCGGCAAATTCAATCTGCTCTTGTCCAAGGACCTACTCACCTCCCTAGGGGTTAGACTCAGTGTGGATCTTCTTCGGGCGTCAGCGCCTCCTCCTAACACCGTCGTGCGCCTCGAAGATCTCTAATAACCATGATGACACGCGGACAAACAACACATTGGCAATAGAGTAATCCATAATATCATGTCAGCGGAACTCGTAGTGAATCCCAAATTCATGAATTAGAACCGCTCGATACCATATGTAACAACACGAGGCGGTTCGTTACGACAATCATTCTAGTAGCAGGTGCAATTTTTTTTTTTATTGTTGAAGGTGTTATGCCCAGCGTGAATAAGTAATAACACACATAATTGTGCGACGCAAACATTTAGCGACAAATGGCTTGTTGATAAATACAAGCCCGATCTCCGCCCGTCCTACCACGCAAGGTTAGGACCTCCAAGACGAACACATAAACAGCGGCTCAAGCCCGGTTTCCCATGGAGTCTTTAACCATTTAAGGTCGGGGCTGGCGGTGATGCGAAGGCGTGGAGGTGTCTACATCCCGCCCGACACCACACGCTAAGCAACTAAACTGAATACAACAAAAATAACGTAATTAAGAAGAAACCGAGAAATAAGCCCCTTAGGGGAAGGTGTGTGACAAAAGGACTCCGACCATGACACCTAAGTTCAACATTAATCAATGAACAACAATCCTCATTACAACTCCGGGTAGAATTAAATATAAATCCGGGCATTCCAGCGAGGGAGTGTCAGCGGGGTCAGAGGTTATAGCGTCGCAATAGATTGAGCCATATCATCTCCCTTCAATCGCGGCATCATTTGAAATAAATAATGGCCATACGCTTCAACTCTAATCTGCGCCATCTTGGTTATAAGTTAGGAAGGACACAATTTCCCATTCAAACAATACATTATAATTGTGAAACTATAGACAATAATTCCTGGACATTGGTAGGCCATAGAATTTTCCTTCCCCCTTAATTAAAATTTTCATCATATAGATTGCAGCCAATATACCATCCTATTCAAAATGGCAAGCTATGATATTTACCAATTTAAAATGACATCAATTAAAGTAGTGTTAAAAGGGACAACCCCTCTTATTTAAAATGACACGATATGATAATTACCATAAAATGACAATAATGAAACTATCCCATTTGCAATGACAAGGTACATCCCAAACAATCCCTTACATGACATTATTGCAATTGTCCTATTTACCAATGACTAGAGACAACCATTACTTGTTTTTCTTAAAAAGTTCATTCCCAAATAACCATTACTTGTTTTTCTTAAAAAGTTCATTCCCAAATATGTTTAATTAACCCTTCTATATTCTAAACAAACCTATACCGTCCTCTTAATAACAAAATTAACTATCATCATTATAGAAATTAAAATGAATAAAATATACATATTTTTTTTTTTTTATAAATAAAAATAAAAAGAATTATAATTTATTATGTAAAGTCAACATATTAAAACCAAGACACCAATTATAAAATAAGATTAATTTAGAAATAAACGCTACTCTAAACCTCATATTATTAAAGAATTTGAAAAACTTATCAACTCAATCTGATTTAATCAGCATCTTCACCGATGATAAAAGCGAGTGATAAAAAAAAAAGGTAACGAGACCTGGATCCTTCAAATTTTGAAGCCTCCCTGAGAAAGGATACTAGAAGGAGGTTTAACACTCAGCCAATCAATGGAGTAATTTGAATTATTGGAGCAGTTTATGATTTTAGTGAGGCTTGTTTTTAATGTTCCACTTAAATTAAAATTAGATACTTGGTTTTCGCCAGAACCGTTTTACTCCTTTGGCACAAGGCGGTGGCAATCACTGCCGAATCAAATTCCCGCCTTCTTATCGTAAAATATTACATATACACATATAGTTAGCAATTTGCAGATTCATGTTAGAGGAGACTTCTTACAAAAAGTGAGTAGGTAAAAAAAAAAAATGAGATCATAATTTGATCCTCGAATCTGAAAAATAGTCAGAATATAATAATAACAATATAGAATGAAACATTTCCGCCAAATGTCAAGCATTGGTAAATAAATCCTTGACCGCCAATACAACCGGTCGGTAACTCGTGACAGCAAAAGGCGTAACTACCCCCCCCCAAGAATAGCATCTCTAGAAGGCGGCAGCACAAAGAGCGAAACTTGGGCGAGTTAGGAAACGACTGTAAAAGAAAAACAGAAGTCGTTAAAAGTTAGCAGCAAGGGAAACTTTCCATTATGATTTTTCACTGGGTGCAGATCGGAAGGGATGAACCAGTCGTTGGGGATTAAATTCGTGTATTCCAAGCGCGGTCAAGGGAGAAGGTATTAGAAATTTATTGCATACAGTTTATTTTATGGGATAAAGATTGACAACTTCCAGTTTTATTGAGCTGGA
>SNQJ01S0191466.1:6064-17984 GCA_010110895.2 Picea sitchensis
AGAGGAATTCATTGAGCATCAGCTCAATGAGTTCAACGCCTTACGATAGGGAGGTCGTACAGTGCCCGAGTACGAGGCACGTTTTATGGAGCTGCTCTGGTATGCTCCGCACCTTAACACAGAGAAACTTAAGGTCAACCGGTTCATGTTCGGACTTAATGGAAGCCTGTGTGCAAAGGTTAGGATTTTGATGCCTCAAACCTTGCACGATGTTGTCCAGAAGGCCCTCATAGCAGAGGAGGATCTTATCAGTGGGGGTCAGACCAAGACTCCAGCGAGAGCAGCAGGGCAGGGTTCATCTGGAACACAACAGCACCAGACACTAGTGAGACTTACACCGAGATATCGTGGTTTCCAGAGGGGATCCACTTTCACTACACCCCGACGACCTCCGCCTCAGCAGTGGACACCTTATTGGGGACCACAACATCAGTAGCAACATCACCCGCAGCAGCAGTAGTTTAGGCTTGTTCAGCAGAACATACCAGGGTGCCAGGCTGGTGGGTCGTCATCTTCTACTTCGGGTACCAGGACTACTGGGTCGAAGAAGGGGTGTTGGACATGTGGGGAGACACACTATCAGCACGACTATCTTGTGGAGAGGACCCGAGCGTCTGAATCAGCAGGACCCACTACCGTGGGAGATATGGGCAAGGCCCATAGGATTCATGCAGTGGTGAATAACCACCAGGCAGAGCACCAATCATCTGTTCTCGAGATAACAGGTACTATCACTGACCAGACCCTTATTATTTTGATAGATCCTAGTGCTACCGAGAGTTTCATTTCTGGTGCAATGATAAAAAGTATTAAGGTAAAGGAAATCAAACAAGATGACTTTAGCTTCATGGAGATGGCCTCAGGAGCCAAATAGAAGTTTGGAGGAAAGGTTACAGGTTGTGCCCTTAACTTGGGAGAGTTTGTCACGAGGTCCAACTTGTACGTCACGATCTTAGGATCTTATGATGTCATAATTGGTATGGATTGGTTGGAATCACATGAGGCGATACTCAACTGTAAGATGAAACGTTTGAGCTTGGTCGATGAAGAGGGAAAGAGACGTGTGATTGTAGAATGGAACCAAGGAGTTTCCCTTAGGTTTGTCTCTTCCTTACATCTACAAAAGAGTATGCGCAACAGGTGCAAGATTTATGCGATCCTTGCATTAAACAAGAAGGGAGTAGCAGAAGGTCTAGAACACCTTTCGGTGGTGAGAGAGTTTGCGGACGTATTTCCAGAGGATTTACCTGGGATGCCTCCGGAGAGAGAGTTGGAGTTTACCATAGACCTAAAATCAGGGACAGAACCAATAGCGAGAATGCCTTATTGGATGTCCACCCCAGAGTTACAAGAGTTGAAAATGTAACTGAAGGAGTTGCTAGACCTGGGACTGATACATCCTAGTGTGTCACCGTGCGGTGCACCTGTTATTTTCATACGAAAGAAGGACGGATCGTGGAGGCTTTTCATTGACTGTCGTCAACTAAACAAGGATATGATCAAGAACCAGTATCCCTTGCCGAGAATTGATGATCTGTTCGATCAAATGAAGGGTGCGACGGTGCTCTCCAAGATCGATTTGCAATCAGGATATTGCCAGTTACAGATCAAGGAGGATGATGTCCCTAAGACCACCTTTAAGATGAGGTTTAGACATTATGAGTTTATTGTTTTACCTTTTGGACTGACAAACACCCCAGGATTATTTATGATTTTGATGAATGGGGTGTTCCGCGAGTACTTGGACAAGTTCGTCCAAGTGTTCATAGACGATATTTTGATTTACTCTCGTACAATGGAGGAGCATGACGAGCACTTGCGCTTGGTACTACAGTGTCTGCGAGAGTACAAAATGTATGGAAAATTATCCAAATGCTCTTTTTATCAATTGACGATTCACTACTTAGGGCATGTCATCTCTGGCGAAGGTATCGCCATGGATCCTGCCAAGGTCGAGGCTATTGTGGAATGGCCTGCACCGATGAATGTCACGGAAGTGCATAGCTTTATGGGTTTATCAAGATATTACCGATGGTTTTTCGAGGGATTTTCGAAGATAGAAAATCCGATCACGGAATTGTAGAAGAAAAACAAGAAGTTTGTTTGGACCGAGAAATGCGCAGAAGCATTTCGGAGGCTTAAGGAGTTGTTGACAACTGCACTGATACTAAAGGTCCCTGACATGGACGCAGACTTCTTGGTATGCACTGACACATCCAAGGAAGGTTTAGGTGGAGTATTGATGCAAGACAGACAAGTGATTTCTTACATTTCGAGGAAACTGAGAAGGCATGAGGAGAACTATGTGACGCACGATTTTGAGTTGTTAGCCATCGTATATGCCTTGAAGGTTTGGAGACACTACCTTGTTGGACGAAAATTTGAAATAAATACTGATCTTTGTGGACTACAACACATTTTTACACAAAGCGACCTGAACGCGCGACAATGGCGTTGGTCAGAATTGCTTAGCAAGTATGACTTTTAGATTACTTACATAAAGGGAACAGTGAACGGAGTGGTAGATGCTTTGATTTGGAGGCCACGAATATTTTCAGTGTTGCCTCTTTAGATTAATCTACGTGAAAAGATTCTAACTTTACAGCGTGACGACGATTTGTACAAAGAGGTCGAGGATTTTATCAGACACAACACAATGATGGTACCACGATATGAGGGATTTTCATTTGATGGCGATGGGTTATTGAGGTTTAAAATTCAGATTTACATATCGCCAAATGATGAGTTGAGGATGTTAATCCTGGGAAAGGCTCATCGAGCAGTTTACATGGCTCACCCAGGAGTCATGAAGATGAGGGCAGACCTTAAACCCTTATTCTTCTGGAAGGGAATGAAGGCCAACATAGTCAACTATGTGGCCATATGTCTAGAATGTTAGCAGGTAAACTCTGAGCATAGACACCCAACAGGATTACTCCAACCACATGCCATTCCAAAATCAAAATGGGAAGTTATTTCGATGGATTTTATTGTTTGATTGCCACTAACGGCAAGGATACATGACTCGATTTTTGTAGTAGTAGACACTTTGACGAAGAGTGCTCACTTTATTCCTGTGCATACGGCATATCAGGCACCTGACGTAGCTAGAATTTTCATCAGTGAGATTATGAGGCTGCATGGCATGCCTAAGAGTATTATATCCAATCGAGGATTATATCCGATCGAGGATCGGTGTTTACTGGATAATTTTGGATGAGTTTCCAAGAGGTCTTGGGAACCCAACTTAACTTTAATACTATGTATCACCCAGAGACTGACGGACAGACCGAACAAATGAACCAGACCTTGGAGCACATGTTGCGCATGTATGTGATGGACAAACAAAAGCGTTGGGAAGAATTCTTGCCTCTAGTAGAGTTCGCTTACAACAACAGTTACCAGAGCACCATTAAGATGGCACCCTTCGAGTTTCTTTACGGGCGACCGTGTCAGATGCCACTGAGTTGCGATTGGCTTGAGGATAGGGTCCTGGTGGGACCAGAAGTGATCTAAGAAATGGAAGAGAAAATGAAAACCATAAGAAAAAGAATTAAAGAAGTGCAGGATCGACAAAAGAGTTATGTCGATGCGCACCGAGTTGACCGTAGTTACAAGGTCAGCGATCGAGTCTTCTTGCGGGTTAAATTGCCTAAGAGTTTGATTAAGTTTGGGAAGGGAGCTAAAATCTCTCCAAGGTTCGTGGGACCTTTCAAGATTGTGGAGAAAAAGGGGCCTATGGCCTATCGACTAGCCTTGCCTGATTCTTTGAGATGTATGCACGATGCTTTTCATGTATCTTTTTTGAGACATTATATTAGTGATCCTACACATGTGATTGACCTGAGTTCCTTGCAGGTATCAGATGAGGCAGTGCTCATGGCTGAGCCGGTACGCATCTTAGATAATCGTGTTCGACAGTTACGATGTCGAATGGTAGATCACGTCAAGGTCCAGTGGGACAATTATAGTCTGCACTCGGCGACCTGGGAGGATGCATATGATATGCGCCATCAGTTTTCATTTTTGTTTGATAGATAGACTTATGATACTTTGATACACTTATTTCGGCACTTATACTATGAAACTTTGGGACAAAGTTTAGACCAAGAGGGGGTGTATGTAACATCCCTCTCTGGCACACTGAGAAAACTTATTCTTTGAGGACACTTGCTCGCAAATGATACAGACTATTATGATATTAAAACATTTGTCCTTGATTATGATGTGTTATGATAGATGACATGATGTTTTATTGCATTGACATAGACAGGTGCTATTGACTCGGTTTTACTGAGTGTGCAAGGTTTTGGACCTTGAGGATGCAAAGGCATCGACGAAACCCTTGGACTCTGGATCGAGTCAGGGAGTGTGCTATTGGGGTTTGATTATTTTACTATGATTTTAGTACATCTGATTAGATGATATGATGTGGACATGTTATGACATGATTGTTGACGATGCAGGTTGATGATAGCTTGCCGAACAGACTCACATATGGAGTAAAGGGGCCACACATACGACTACCAGAGAGCTTGAGGGAGAGGGGTGGACAACAGCCCTGCCACAGCCTACTAGCACTCTCGTCATGGCTCGAACTGTAGGTTAACGATTACCTAGTTCGAGAGGAACCACGATGCCACGAGGGCAGACTGCGACAGTCACTCGCGATGATTCTAAGGGGTGCCCAATAAGGTGGGAGCCTTATTCCTTAGAAGCCCTTAGTCTCCCACAAGTTCACCTAGCGAAGTGTTGACTCCAGGGGTTATTGATGTCTACCAATCAGTCAAGAGGCTAGTGGCACCCTTGGAGCACGTGGTGCATCCTTAAGGGCACGTGGTGCAAAAGAAACACAAGAGGCTAGTGGCATCCTTGGAGCGTGTGGTGCGTCCTGAAGGGCACGTCACGCAAAAGAAACACTAGAGGCGAGTGGCACCCTTGGAGCACGTAGTGCATCCTGAAGGGCACGTCGCGTTGATGATGTTAAGGGAACGAACCTAGATGGCCTAAGACTAATATCTCATTAATAAATTTAAAAAAAAGCCTTCCCTAACTAAAATGTCGCCTAGTTCAGAATCTAAGTCCTAAGTCTAAAAATTCGCTAGGGGTAAAATTTTGTCTACCCTTAAGAAAAATACCTTATAAAAATAAAATAATAAATTTTAAACTAAACACCACTTAAGTAATAGTTGTGGACTTCATAAGTTTTTGGGTAAAATGAAGAGAGTAAGAACTTAATTAAAATCTGTGGATATCAAAGGTAAAGAAGAAATAAATTATTTAACTTGTGAAAGTGTAAAAAAGATATTAAATTAATAATAAAAGGAAAAGAGTAAATAGCGCAAGTTCCATTTTGGCTCTAATAAAAAGGGGAAAGAAGGGAATAATAAAAATTAGGAAACTAAGGAATGGGGGAAACATAATAAGGGAAAGAGGGGAACTTACTGTAAAAAGCGAGGTCAACATAGTAAAGAATCTACAATTAAGAACCTTCTAATTTGAACTAAATTAGTAACTTCATTTTAGGGAAAGTATTTAAACCTGTAAGGGAATCTAGGAACACCTAGGGGTAAATTTAGGAGCAACTCTAGGTGGGTGAGGGAAATGAGACAATTTTTAATTTAAAGAAAATAATTATTGGAGGAAAGTGGGGGATGGATGACACTTCTGCGAAGGAGAATTTATGGAAGATTTTTATTAAAACTTAAAATTTAATGAGAAAAAAAAGTTGGGAAGTTCTAAAATTCTATAAAAGAGAGAGAGGAGAAGGAATAAAGGGGATCGGTTGTTAGCGTAATATTACACTGTCAGATTTGTGACTTGATTGATTACTTGTGGGCAGTTGGGATTTCCCAGCTCGGATAGGAGTGGTAGTTCGGCCTTGCGAGGCGAGCTAGGAGTTAGACGTACCATATGGATATTGTGTGGCCCCTTTGTGGCTTGGGGGTCTAAGGGGGAAGCAGAGTACCCCTAGCGTTGGCTGGGAGGTACCGGTGTAGTCTCGACGGTCTGCGAGCAGGATTGCAGGGAGCACGCGGACATCACCTGGAGCAGGCGATCAGGCAATGGTATGTTTTTCATTTTTCATGATAGAAGGTATTAGGACCTTGGCCCTCTCTTAATGTTATCAACATCTTTATATTGATTTGTAAGATGAAAACTACTTGGCTTAAATTTGCGTGGTTCTGGTTGATGGACTGGTTTTTTTTTTGCCTGTGTTGTTGAGGTGCAATGGAATAAAAAAAAAGGATATATATATAATGCCTATGTCATTTTCTTTTATAGATCAAATTTTCTGTAATGGTGAATTCATTCTACAATGGGTGTATTGGCATTTTTCGTTTTGTAAAATTAGTTATGAGAATTCGTTCTGGAAATGAGTGTATTGGCATTCCGTTTTTGTAAAATTTAGTTCTGAGAATTCATTCTGGCAATGAGTGTATTTGCATTTTCGTTTTTGTAAAATTAGTTCAGAGAATTCGTTCTGCAATGGGTGTCGGGCATTTTCGTTTTGTATTATTCTGTAAATTCGTCTCTGGCAACCTCTGTCCCTGGCAAACAAAGTTCTCCCTCCTTAAACTTTCATTGATTTCTGGATTGTCTCATAACATATGCACATAGATTTATCTAATTTATGGATTGTCTCTTAATTATAGGCACAACGTTTCATCCTTATTTTCTAGATTGTTTCTTAATTGTATGCACTGATGTACCCGCAAGGATTTTAAATAACTTTTACTTGACAACAATCCCATCCTTATGGTGACACCGTTTTCTTTTGATTATGCATTAATAGCATTTCAACTCCTTCATATAGGGTAAATTCACAGCTTTATATTTTGGTTTACGGTGACAGCTATCCTTTGTTAATATTGTTGCTTCCTTTTACCTTTATCCCTTTTGGATATTTACAGGTGTAGTAAAACTTTTATCCCTTGCCTCAGCCCTCAATTATTTATTAATACCAAATATAGGCCGATAAGATATCCACTGTCTCGTATGTTTTCACCCTCTTTCTCTATAAATTTTATTTGGATAGATCTTAATATCGTTATTCCACCATTATCTTTTATTTTAACTTTTAATTTATTCTAGCATGTTATATGGGGCATCGAAAATTCACATGCTCTATCATAGTGTAGAGTTTCATTATTATTGGATGAAGGGTATGAATATTGTAGAACTTTTTTAGATATATTCACATGATTATGAAATGGTTTAAGTTTTTAAAAATGATTATTATTTTTAAATTGGTGAAGCCCATTGCACAGATATAGAATACATAGCTCATAAAAGAACTAAACACAGTCAACAAAGTTAATTATGCCTTGTCACTATCAACACAAAGCTGGCTACTCAAGGAAACTATCGTCTAATTGGGACTTCCCCTCAGACACCTACAATTATTTTCTAGCTAAGAGTTTCCAGCTATAAATGTTCTCTCTGTAAACATACATAGTTAATGTTGAATGGTAAAATTTAGAGTTGTATTATTGAATGGATAATCTAATTACGAAAATGATGTTAACGTTATTTAGTTCTTAGTTGTATTTCGATTATTAAGACTGTTGAATTAGATGACTATTATATTGATATTGATTAAATAGATAATGTTGAATGGTAAAATTTAAGTTGTATTATTGATCAATTTAGAACGGTTAGTTTAGATATGAAAATGATGTTGATGTTAATGGTTCATTTAATTGTAATGTTCTTGCAATATGAAAAATGCTATGTTAGCATTTGATAACTTATGAAATGTAAGATCCTCGTTGTTTTATTTGCAATATTATTATAATGTAAGATCATTGTAACTTATGGTTGAAACATGTAAATGTAATGTCCTTGCAATATAAAAAGGGCTATGTTAGCATGGATAGCATCTGAAATGTAGATCATTGTTATTTTTATTTGTAATGTTATTGTAGTATAAAAAGTAATGATATGGTTAATTTATCGTAAGGTTAATTTAATTTTATTATTAGTGACAACATGTAAAAGGTAAGGTCCTTGAAACTAAGTACAATAAATTGTTATGGTTTAGTAAAGGGGGAATTTGCAATTAATTATATGTACTTATTTTTAAGGTTGGGTTAGTAACTCGTCGACTAACGGAAATTAAACTAAGTGATTGATCTGTACTTGATGCCATTTGAGTCGTAGGTAGTGCTGAGTCTTAACTAATGGTAGATTATTGGTGGTGTCCTTCTGACTTGCACCTTCCATAGAGGATGCGGTCGTTCGTTAACCTTTGTTGTACTTGGTTGTAAATAATTTATTGCTTGGTCTTCTTGTGTCGGGCAGGATGTAGACACCTCCATGTTCCTCAGAACAGTCGCCAGCCCTGAGACCTTAAATGGTTAAAATCGATGGGAACCTGGGTTTGAGCGTTGCTTATGTGTCTTGGAGGTCCTAACCATTGCAGGGTAGGACGGATGGGTAGTCAATATTATTATTTGTCAGTTGATTGTCGTTCATTGCTTGCAGAGGTTCATGTTTGTCTTAGGTCTTTTTGTTGTCATCGTATTGCATGCGTCATGTTCGTCGTCGTATGGTGACGCAGAGTCGAATGTATTTATTGTCCTTGTACCCACACGCACACACACAAAAAAAAAGATTTTGCACTTGTTATACGAAGTTTGTCGTCATAACGAGGAGGTTCGTTACACACCTGAAGAGTTGCAACATGAGAAATGCACTAAGAATAAACTTTTTATACTACAGAGAATATGTATAACATTTAAAATGTACTAGGATACAAAACAATAATTTAATTTGGTTAAAAAAATTTATTTATATATAACAATTAAAATGCATTATTAATAAGGTAATATTTTAAATTTGTTAAAATCTTAACTTAAATATGAAAATGCGTCAATATGTAAACAATGTTATACATTGAAGGCCTTTGTTCTCATTCATTTTTACATGGTAAAGTAGAAGAGTGTTAGTTTGTATGTGATATATTGGACATATGAAGGCATAGAGTATTGGTTTGTGTGTGATATTACCGAGCAAGGATAGATATTATATATGCATAAAAAAAAAACACTCTTAAGAGGCTATGAACAATATAAAAGCTTTTGTGATTAGGAAATGTGGTATCATGTGTATTAAAATGTGTGTTAAAATTGAGTATTATGATAAAGTTTTTGAAAAACATAAGAACTTACAATGTAAACATAATCCATAAAAAAATTGTCTCTTATGTTTAATTGGCAAGGTTTATGTTTAATTGATATGGTTAATTGTGTAAGAGATTCTGAATAAGTATAAAAGAATTATGGATAGGAAAGTTTGCATTAAGTTGTGTACATATGAAAACAAAATGATTATAATGAAGCTTAAAAGAGAGGGAATATTTCAATGTAGAGTATAAGATATTATTATGTTTAATTGACAAGGTTTATGTTTAATTGATATGGTTAATTGTGTAAGAGATTTTGAATAAGTATAAAAGAATTATGGTTAATTGCATAAAAGAATTTGAATAAGTATAAAAGAATTATGGATAGGAAAGCTCACATGAAGTTGTGCATATATGAAAACAAAATGACTATGATGAATCTTAAAAAAGAGGGAATATTTCAATGTAGAGAATAAGATATTATTATGTTTAATTGAGAATGTCAAAATTTGTGAAGGTTAGCACTAACAACTTTATAAGAAATTTCATATTTTATAGTATTTAATGACTTATAGTTGATCATTCTTTTTCTATCTTAAAAATAATGATTTTATTTAAAACATTATTCATTTGTTGTTTGAGCATTCCTCAAGCAATTTTTGGAGATGTTGAATCTATCCCATAATACAAAATTATTCATTAATCTCTAAGTTCTCCAATTTGAAGCACATGAACTTCTATAAGAGCCACTAGTTTTATAATTTTAAGTGAAGTTGTGAAAGAACCATATTATCCGAATTTTATTTTTGTAAACACTTTTTTTTTCTTTCATTTTTTATTTTTTTAAGTATAGTCATTCTAAGTTTTTTTATTATATTAAATGAATGGGCTTCATACTTATTTAGGTTTATGCTACTCCCATATTTTTAAATTTTGGATGAAATAAACTCTCTCTTTCCATTTTACATAATGTTCAACATGCAAAACCCTAAAATCCTTATCTTGTTTCTAAATCATTGCTTGTAGGGTACTCTCATTGGATGGGTTTTATTTTCTACTTCTACATGTATGTTTAAAGTGTGCTATTTCTTGAAGTATGTGATTCTAAAAGAAAAATTCAGTAATGCCTATCAAATTGTAATATGATGATTAAGGTTCATTTTGGAACCTTTGACATTGCACGGACTTAGAATCTTCTTACCCCCTCTATTAAATTAAAGCCACTGTAAATATATTATCTTACAATATATCTATGAAAGAATCATATTATCTCAAAATATCCATTGAAAGGTTCTTAATATGTAAATATATTTATATGTTTAGAGACATATCTATGAAACTTGTTAACATTGATATTCTGGGATCCTTCCATGGACAGACTCAATTGGATTTGAACATGTAACCTATGACTTTCTAGATGATGTCAAGTCTTTGGTTTGACCAATTATATTAGTTCTTGAATTTTCTTTATGTAAATACTTCTCTGTTTTTTTTGTTATTATTTTTATTTTTTTTTATAAGTACGATCATTCTATGTTTTTTTATTATATTAAATGAATGAGTTACATACTTATTTAGGTTTATGCTACTCCCATATTTTTTATTTTTTGATGAAATAAACTCTCTCTTTCCATTTTACATAATGTTCAACATGAAAAACCCTAAAATCCTTATCATGTTTCTAAATCATTACTTGTAGGGTACTCTCATTGGATGGGGTTTATTTTCTACTTCCACATGTATGTTTAAAGTGTGATATTTATTGAAGTATGTGATTCTAAAAGAAAAATTCAATAATTCCCATCAAATTGTAATATGTGGATTAAGGTTCATTGTTTAACCTTTGACATTGCAAGGACTTAGAATCTTCTTACCCTCTCTTTTAAATTAGAGCCAATGTAATGATGATGTGGATTGTTTGTATAGATTCCCATAATAGACTATTTTGCTTAAGCATTATAATTAACCATTTAAAATCACAAAAAACTTTTCCAAATTTATATTAATTGAGTTATTTTAAAAGATTTATCATTTTGTAAATTGTGATTATTGTGAAATTCTCACATTGAATTGGGAAATTACTCTTTTAATTGTTATGTGCCTGCCATAACAGGTACATTATATTTTGGGTTATTTTCATTATTTGGGTGCATGGTTTCTTAGGCGTTATTACATGGTTTAACCTAAAGTTTCTTAATTAGATGTTTGCATCAGATACGGGAGTCGTGAGGTGGCAGCGGGTTGCATTAATGAATCAGAACATGGGTTCCTCGGAACTTGTGTCGCCCCATTAATTATTTATGTTTGTGTTTTCTCTAAAACATTGATCATCATTCCTCACAACATGTGGCGGAGCGTATTTACGACCGCAGAAACAACAACGCCACAGTTTCCACGTCTCGATTCGTTCTACGTAGGGGATCTTGACCCTGAGGTCACAGACACCTAGCTCGCCCAGTTCTTCATTCCTTTGAGAATGGTGACCTCAGTTCGATTATGTTGCGATAGCATGACCTAGTGCTCTGACCTGGATGACGACCTACAACAACTTACCTCTCTCAACCAAGGAGCCTACCTCACCTCAAGGTCAATCACAAGTGGCTCTAGTCGATGTACTAGGATGGTTTCCAGGGTGAAGCTGAGAATGGAAGGAGGAGAGGCAAGGATATGAGATTCAACGTGTTTCTACTCCTCGGATTGTTGTTGTTCGACTAAACTTAGTAGTTGTTGGTTCTGGTGATAAAAATGTTGATCTTTTATCTCCATGATATTCAAACACTCAAACTTTGAATA
>SNQJ01S0191469.1:8365-26380 GCA_010110895.2 Picea sitchensis
AAAAAAAAAAAAAAAAAAACTCCACTACAACCTCTGCCTAGCCAATTTTGTTTAGTTATATGGAACATCCATTAAAACCTATGCAGTCAATAGAGGAGGTTGTAGTAGAGGTTTTTTGAAAAAAATGTCAAATTTTGTAATTTTAAAAACCTCTGCAAGAACATCTAGTAGAAGGTGTTCTTCTTGTAGTGTATCAAACTTGACCAAATCCTTCTCTACATCCTTTGAAGTATTTATGAAGAACATGGGAAACTTATCCATGGAAATATTTGGCATGGGATGAACCTCTCCTTGCAAATTGAGGGGACTTATGTGCAACTGTTTCTTTCTTTGGGGACCTTCTCCCTTTAATGTAACTTGAACATTTTTTTTTGGGATTAGTGGGGAAGGAAAAATATCATCACTACATGAAATGAACTCTTCAGAGGATTCGCCACATAGATCTTCTTGTAATTATGGAATATTTTTAGTGGAGTCATCAGTGAACTTATCCTCCTGAATCTTGTATGGTTATTCAGTTCTATAGAAGTTGGAATAATTGACTTGTTCTCATAAATACAATAACATATCTTCATGGCCATATGATGTTCTTTTAATAGGGTTTTTGAGAAACCAGTTCATCTTAAACCATTTATCTATAAATATAACAGATCTGTTTCCAAGACTTGAACCAGACAACTTCTAGTTTATTCAATAATATATGACCCTAAAGAAAAGTATCATATTTCTTGAAAATGAATCGTTTTCCCTGGTATGAATCTTGTTCCCCGGTATGGTCACTAAAAATGTTGATCTACTTTCCTATCAAGGGAAAATGACCAACACTGAGAGAAAATCTTGTGGAGAACAAGAAAGGCTCTCCTTGTTTTTATAAAGGTGGTACTCCTCTTTCTTGATATATGGAATATTCTTAAGACATTAGATGTATTCAATAGAAAATACCAACAAATCTTCCAATAAAACTCCTATACACAGATGTACAAACTCTTATATGCATATGTACTTGTCAAGAACATCATCTCATTCAAGATAAATAAATAAATATGTTTGTAGAGATTTGTATATACAGGTTCTAGTGTCTTCTTTCAACAGATGTTCTTCCTTCCTTTTAAAATAATGTGAACTTGGAATAAGCTATAACTTTGCAAGATGCAATATATATTAAAAAAAATGGAAAGGTCATCAAATAAATTTAAAAGAATTCTGCGTTAATACCAAATATTGTGTAACATCCATGTTATAATCCCCAGTTTAATTAATGTGTAATATAGATATGAAATGTGGCTATGTCCAAGCGATGTAGTATGTGAATTGTATTTCTATTTTTAAATAAATAAAATGTGATACTAGTTGTTGGGGTACATGGACATAGATGGGGGATAAGTTTTCCAAAAGAGAAGGAATTGTTTAATATGGGTCCAAGGGGAAATTATTTATGGGTATTAATTCAAACCTAGATTTATATGTTTTGTTATCATTTGGGACAACCTTCTATTTTCTGGTTGAGTGTATGAGAACTCAATCATTGAATACCTGTAAGAGGGTGGGTGTAGAAAGTCACATCCCATAGTTATTGGGGAGCATGGGGCTGAATTACAATCAACATTGGGGAGAGTGAGTAGTCAATAGGCTGGGGGGGGAAGTAAATTTGTATGGACAAAGAGAAGATTTTTTTACACGCATGTTTTTGCATGAATAACAAGAAAATAACAGGGAAAAAGAGAACTGGAGATGGAGAAACCATGGAGGGTAAATTTTGGAGAGATTTTGGAGATAAATACAAAAGAGCCAGGTTTTTAGGCTTGAAGAGTGAACTCTTGTTTGAGTTACATTGTAACAACAAGTGATTGATGTTGTTTTCCTGGTATTTTTTCCTAGCAATGAGTTCCTTTGAGTTCCCAGTAGTGACATTCCCAGTTAAATGTGATAGAGAGACCTGGATAAAAGAATGGTGTATCTCGATGGACTAAGAGTAGTGAATGGGCACATTCCTTGTGTTGTGCAAGTCAAGAGGAAGAGAGCTAGTATAAATCAAGATAGTTGTAGAATAATTCCAGTGGGTTGTGGGATATCTGAGTTGTGAGTGGACTGTGAGACAACCCCTTTTTCTTGTCGATTCCAAGCCCCATCTTGGGGGTGGAATGTTGTTGAGATATGGGACAACAAGTCTATGGTTGGGTGGAACATCTTTCCTAAGTTGATGGCTGCAAAATTGTTTTAAATAGATAAGTTTTTATCTATTTACTAAGTTAATTATGACTTCAATCGCTATGAATTTTACTCTTTGAATGGGAATGATTTATATGTTGTTGTAGATGAGTTTATTTTTTTCATTCATGTCATTTCAGCATGGTGTAGCTGCATATATTTATGAATATCCAAAAATAATTAAATCTGTGTATAATCCATAGCTAGTAAGCTACATGAATTTACTTAGTAGAAAAAAATAGATTTTATGTGTATTTTGCGTAGTAATGCTCCTCAATTAAGCTAGGGGAGTGTTATAGATTGGCATCAGAGATCAAGTTTCAATTCCAATATTGTATGGGCTAAGTCAAGTGAGAAATTGGTAGAATTTCACTATTGTAGAGTTTCATGGTGAAGAATTTGGAGAAAATTGTTGAAATAGAGTGAAATCCCCAAATCATTGTGTAGATTCAAGTTAATTCACCTCAGAATAGTTGAATGAGGGGATTCCTGGCATCGATTTGTAGGTTACAGGATTAATTTTAGCATGTGGTAGTCAAATTTTGTGTTTTAATGGAAACTGGGGAGATGGAAAATCGATAGCCCAAATCAACCCATCATTTGGAATCTACGGTCAAGACTAATTCAAGAGTCAGTAAAAACTTCCAAGTATTCCGATGGAAAATTTTTGGCTAACTGTCGAGCATAATCCCAATTATTTGTTGAATAGCAGGGTTAGATATCAACCATCCATCACATATTAGAAGTCGATAAGGCTCATGGGAAGATTTTGTGGGAGGCTAAGTCCACATAATCTGCAGGTTGTGAGCTGCGGAGAGATCGAATAGCGTGGCGAAGGGTTGAGCATGAAGGCGCGAGGTTGCAAGCTTTATGAGCTGTGAGTTGCAGGAAATTTAGTAACTATGCAGGTTTGAATAGGAATTGTTTATTGTACAAGATTATATCTGGACCTTCCAATCAATCAGATGGACATGTTGTTGTGGGATGTCACCCATGGAAGAATTCATCAAAGTTCTATGTTGTAGAAGACGATTCCACAAGGCCACCGGACTATAGGTTGTGTGATCGACGAAAAATATTTATTCTTTAATTTGATATCTCGTGGAGAAATTTCTAAAAATAAGGTTTTGCCATGTTCGCGGGTTGCAGGCTTGCAGTGAAAAAGGTATCATGGGAGGAGTTCGAGAAGGTAAAAACCCGCGAAGGTGAAATTTCCATAAAGGATTCCGAGGTGTGGGTCTCAGGTAGAAGATAAAAATGTGTAAGTTGACCTATCCACAGAGAGAATATGTGTGAAAGAACCTTATTGTCTCATGGGTTTCTAGCTATGGGAGGTTATAAAAGTGTGTTAAGTTGACCTATCCACAAAGAATAGTCCGCAAAGAAGATCCTAGTATGCTTCTAGGCTTCGAGGAAGTCTGAATACAGGGTAAGTAGATATTATTGATGAACAAGGGGTGTGAAGGTATTCCAATAGGTTGCAGGATTGAATCGACAGACTAATACAACAGTAAATCAGTCAATTTATCCAAGAAAATTGCAATTTCAGAAGTCATCAACTTGTGGTGGCATTTTGAGGCCCTAAAGAGTGTTTTCAGGAGTGAAAATTTTACGGAATTGTATGTACCTCTAGTACATAGATTTTTATTGTTTTGGGTAAAACAAAATAGCACAGTGAGATATTTCCAATGAGATATCGTGAGCGCAAAAAAAATCTCATATGAGAAAGTTATAGTTGAAACAATTAAGGGCATAAATTAAGTGCCAATTTTCTTTTGAAGGATATAATTTCTTGTTGTGAAGTCAGTTTTGAGAACAACGGAATTTTATGGAAATATTATGAACCATAGAAGACAGCCATGGAGCCATATTTGGAATCTGGGTACATTAAAATGTACAAGAAAAAAAGAAGACACATGTAGCATACAGGGTTTAAAAGGGAAAAATAGTCAAAACTTCCACATGCCATAACTTTTAGCTCGGAGCTTAGATTTGGGAAAATGAGTAGTCGTCCAAACGGTATTGAGGAGGCGAAGACATCTATAAACCTAGAAAATTAATTAGAGTAGTAAAGTTTTCATTAAAATCAAAATAATATGACTGGTGGGTTGTGGCATTACAGAGAAGAAAATTTATGCATTATTTTTCCAAAACTATGTATGTATATATTTTTTTCTAACATACATTTATTTGCATGCACATTTTCTTGCATAATTTAGAGGTACATGAAGGAATTTTGGTTCTTGTATGAGAACCAAAGTCATAGAGGATGCCCAAGGTTCGTATAGAAATAAAGAGGAATTCAGAGGGATATGTGTCAGTATGGGAAATGTTGAGGCATAGTCTAATAGAAGAAGAGGTAGGAAGGAGCCTGTAAAGTCTACATATAGAAGTGCAGATCTATAGGGATGAGAATGAGAAGATTATGAAAGATGAGGAGAAGTCTACAAAGCTTGAATATGTTGTAGAGGAAATCCATTAAAGACTCTGGTACAAAATTGTTGAGGCTAGTAGTAGCATCGAACATGTATTTTCACACATGTCTATGTGTCTAGACATGTGGAAATCATCCAAAGCCTTCTATCGTTGAATTTACTTTAATTAAAAGAATTTTTAAAGTAAATTGTTTTTATTAATTAATTATGTAAATAGTTAATTGATTTATTTAAGGAAAGTGATAAAAGTAATTAGCATGTTTCTAAATCTCAAGTGAGTGTGAGAAGTAATCCCACCCATCAATTACTTTGGAGATTAGAAATATATTATAACTCACAATTATAAAAGAAATACTAGGGTGAAGGAGGAAGACACTTGAGAATTTTGACTTGACAGGTGTTGAGGGAGTTGACACAGAGTATTGGGTCACGAAGGAATATGATTAAATATATTAGATAGGTAGAGAAGAACTTCCATCTAGAGATCAGGTTAAGGAGAATAGAGAACAGAGGAAACACAAGTGAGTTTCAGTTAGAAGAATTCATAGGAGAGTGTCACATTGTACGGAGATTTCCTTACAGGTTTTACATACATGTATGTGGGTCTCAATGCAGAAAGTCGCGTACATACACGGGTTTTCTGAAGAAAAGTCTGGTACACCTCAAAAAACATGCAGTTTTGGGTCGTACAGCAGGTCATCCTTTGCCAGGTTTGTCTATAGTTGTATTTCTCTCAGTGGGCCATTATCCCTATTACAGGAGACCTGATTTTAGCTTAATAAAATCATTCTCAGCATCAGTTTTCCCTCTGGGTTTTTTCCATGGTTATCTACCCAAAAATATTGGTGTTTATGCGTGCTTGATTTAGTTTCCTTGTTTATGCTTTCGTTTCATGTTTAGTTGATTACTCAGTTGTGATTTTAGTAGATAAAGTGATTTTATTTTGAGCTAATTGTCGAGTGTTGGGTTGAAGTGGTAAAATCAACATGGTATCAGAGCATGTTCTCTGAGGGGAAGCCATATATTAGATCCATAGAATATCCATAACCAGTGGTCAGAAATCAAACAATTGATTTCTAGGAAACAGTCGTACAAAGAAAAAACTTGGTTTTGCAATTGTACATAGGTGTGCACAGGTCACGAGAAGCACAAGAATGTGTATATAAAAGAGGATTTAATAACAGTCTCGTAATGTGGGTTTAAGTGGTCACAGTCACATACATACACGTGTTTCAATGATCACAGTCGCGTACATACGAGGCATCTAGAGGTGACAATTGAGTACAAGTCTGTACAGGACAGTACAGGGGAAGTTTTTAGCAGCAGGTTATTTCCAAGGTAGGTTATCAGGTCTTAGGGATGGCATCAACATCATTAAGAGTTGAAGATGGATTGGATGGAGCATCCAATTTAATCTCTTGGAAAGAAAGTGTAACTTTGGTGTTTAAGGAGTATGACCTTTGAGAGTTAGTTGACAAAGTTGTTACTCCACCGACAGATCCAACAAATTTGGAAGCTCATAATAAGAAGGAGATCAAATCATAGAGGGTGATATTGGATTCATTGAAGGATCATATAATTACTCATTTTTCCAAGAAAAAGACATCAAAAGAGATGTTTGATGCCTTTGTAGGTTTATTCCAGAAAGAAAACATGAATATGAAGATGGTGTTAAGGAATAAACTATGATCGGTGTAGATGTCTAGATCTAATAATGTTATCAGCTATCTCATGAGGATCACATAGGTGGGTGGTTAGCTTGCATCCATAGGGGAGAAGACAGGGGATGTAGAGCTCGTGAATGTGGCATTGAATGGTCTTCCCAAGTCATGGGAACCATTCGTCAAGGGAGTTTATGTTAGGGAACATCTCCCATATTTGCAAAGACTTTGGGATGATTGCATCCAGGAAGAGACTCGAGAGGATTCTAACAGTAACAAGCAAGGAGGTAGTGAAGAGAACTTGGCTCTTTTCAGTAAGACAAAGGAAAAGGAAAGAGTTCTATAAAGAAGGGTAACAATGATGGAGGTTCATCATAGCTAGGAAGGAAGGACTTGAGTAAAATCAAGTTTTTCTCATGTCATAAGAATGGAAATTATGCATCTCAGTGTTTGAAGAAGAAAAAGAAGGGAAATGGAATTATGAAGATAGTAGCGTCAACAAAAACAAAACTTGATGAGTTTGCAGCAAAGTTTGATAAGGATTACTCATTGGTTTATTTCCTTTCTACCAACACAACTATGAGGAGTGATTGGTTATTGGAAAGTGGTGTATCTCATCATATGGAAGAGGAAAGGGATATTTTTAGCAATATAATGAAGAGTGACTTAGATATTCATGTGGATATTGTTGATTATTCCAGGTATGCAATGAAGAATTAGGGTATAGTTACGTTCCAGCTCGATTCAAGGGGTTCGTTCGATGGCCAGGATGTGATTTACGTACCATATTTTAAGAAGAATTTTCTTTCAATATTAGCTATGGAGGAAATGTGTTTTTCCATTACTTTTGATAGAGGGCAAGTACTCATACGTCTAGAGAAATCTATCCCGGATAGTACAGTAGTCGTTGGGGTTAGATAAGTATTTGTACAGGTTGCAAGGAAATATTTTTCAGGATTTGGTACATGACATTGACAACCTATTCGAGTTGTGGCATGGGAAGTTGGGACACCTACACTGCAAGGAATTTATGATTCTTAGGGGGATTGTTACAAGTCTACCAGAGTTCATAATTGTGCAGTAGGGAGTGTGTAAATGTTGTGCACTTGGCAAGAATTCCAAGGATGCTTTTCCTAGTAGCGAGAGTAGGTCTACGTGGATATTGGATCTTATCCATTAATATGTTAGTGGGTGGATTTTAGTAGCATCATTACAGGGATTGTCATACTGTGTGACGTTTATTGATGATTTTTCGAGGAAAACTTGGATCTTCTTTATGAAGACTAGGGATGAGGTCTTCATTTGATTTCAAGACTTTAGAGCTCAGGTAGAGAACCATACTAGTAATAATATCAAGTTCTTGAGGTTGGATAAAGGGGGAGAGTACACCTTCAATGACTTCAAGGATATCTGCAAGGAGGTAGGGATCAAGTGGGAGAAGACAGTCTCATACAACTCTCAACATAATGGGGTTGCATAGAGAAAGCATAGGTCCATCATTGGTTCTTCCAGGGCTATGATACATGACCAAGAGCTTCCTATGTTCCTATGTGTATAGGCATGTAACAAAATAGTGTATGTGCACAACAAGATTTTGTTATGGAACTTATTGGTAAATGCGGACATAAGCAGATCTCCCTAGATCCTCCTAGATCTAGAACAAAATAGAAAAGAATATGACTCTTTCCTTAAGCTCTAATCATTGAGTTTACTATCTAACAAGAGATGGGAAACATACTGTTTAAAAATTGCCTCCTCTTACCATTTTGCATCTTAGCTCCACTCCAGTGCTCCTGTGATATTGAATCTGCAAGGGAATACAAGCCAACCAAAGTGAAAGCAATAATATACTCAACGAGAACCTATGTATGTGATCAAGGAATCATACAATAAAACAAAGCCAGTTTTATGGGAAAGAAACATATGATTGTTATTATATTAAAGTGAAAGTGGAGATTACAACCAAAGCCTTGATGTTGCAAGGTCCCCTTTCGATGACCCTTTTCTCCAACACATACACTTTCTCCAATCTTGAATGAAGAAGATCTGCAATGACTTAATGACCTGAAATGAGGCTTTGAAGAATGATCCAATGCAGAACTCTCCATACATAATTAGCCTTGAATAAACCTTTTGTGCTTAACTTTTTCCATGATAGATACCTCTTTATATAGGGAAAGAGAGATGGTTAAAGAGATTAGGATGATCCCACCAAATGAGAGAAGCGAGTAGGATCCCAACCATATGGACGTCACCTCACCTTCTAGAAGATCCTTTTCTATAACTTTCATGAAACTTTACCTTTTCTTAGTCTTTTGACATCGTCGCACCCTAGCTGTAGAGAAGCTTGTAGAGACATCGCAACCTAGATTTAGGGCAGGGGGCAACGATCATGGATTGTCGCATCCTACATATGATGCAACCTGCAATGACCTTCCTTAATAGGGTTTTTGAGAAGAGAAAGTCAGTCACTTTCCTCATGAAGAAAGGAATATTTTTGGAACATGAACACATGTTGTCACTGGATCACTGCGGTGACCAAAATAATGTGTAATAGAATTTCCCCCAAAGTATGAGACTGGAACTTGTGATAGTCAAAATACTTTGTAGAATGTGTGTGTCAGAAACAAGGAGCACATCAGTCGAGAACTTGCAAATAGTCAAGCATCAGCATAATAGTATACCATTGTCTGAGGTAGGAATTCCCATACTCATATTAAAAAATTTCAAATGAGTCATGGCCACCAAATATACACTGTGGATCCATGTCAATGTGAAATCAACATAACCACCCAGAATACACTGTGGATCTATGCGTTAAAATGACTCAAATTTGAACATAGCCATGAGACATAAAAAGTGGATATATGTGTCAATACAAATCATGAATACTCCATCACAACTTGGACGAGAATGGTATGATCCAGGGTCTTCATTTTCATGGTAGAAACCACTTGATTACTGGTCAATGATTAAAATTGTTAACAAGTGCGAGGGAAATCACCATTGATGTTAATGACTCCCAAGGTACCCCGGTACAATCCAATGAATGTGAATAAAAGATTTGAAGTCAAAAACTCGATGGAATCTTCCAATCAGGAGTCAATGATGTGAACCCACTGTTGGAAGAGAAGAAAATTTCCATTGAGGCATGCAGGTTCTAAGGTACTGAATGATTTCTAAGTCTTGTTCTTGGATAATGAGTTGAAGCTGACAAGAAAAGACTCGTCACAAGAGGGACTTGATGTATCCCCCATCAATGACACAAAATGAGTAACAGATTTGAGGTGGATCAGAGCGTGAAATGATTTGGGACTGACACAAGGAAGGCTGACATGGTAGAATATTTATAACTGCAGATGGACGACTCAATAGGAGGCTTATTAAGGTTGACTTCTCTTTAACATATGAACGACATGACAATGGTCTTGGTAGCATTGACTCAAGGAGGACCCAACATACAGGCATGCAGATGGTCAGACGAGAGACAAAAGGATTTCCCAACATGGATTCAATGATGAAGGGGGGTGCCATGTTCAAGACCGACTATTACTGCCACTAACACGGATACAGAGAAATATTTATTTCCCAAATTTTCCCCCACCATTTCTAGTGAGTACCTCTTTATTTTTACGCAAGCTTGAGGAGGATAACATATGCTTGTTGATGTAAGATCATCCTTCGAATGAGTCCCTCCAAGTATGTTTAACGAACCCTAAGAAGGAGTGGTTCGGTCCCATATGGGTATCTCGATGTTTGTTTAACAAGTCCAAAGAGAGAAAAATTGGAGGTTTTCATGTTTAGAGAGTCTGAAAAACACTTAAAGAGAACTCCAACAGTTCCTTTTTCATAAGTTAATCTGATGAGACTGAAAAAGTGATAACCTACCGCTCATCAAATTGTTTCTTCAAATAGTTTTATGAGCGTTAAAAGAACAAGGTCGCTTGGCACTCTTTTCATTTTTATGGAGTGTGAAAAGAGCTTAAAGGATACTCTATAAGTTTCATTTTTCATGTTACTATCTTGAGTACAAAAAAGTGACAAAAGTATACTCGGTTACATTCTCATTGATTTATGAGCACGAGAAAGAACAAAAACTAAGATCAAATTTTTTTTGAACAAGCAGTAATGCAGTCCTTAAATAAAGAAGGCCAGAAATAACCCGCTCGTAAGATATTTTGGGCAGTGGCATACACAGACATATGACCTCCACAAGATCCAGAGTGACAGTCATTCAAATTTTTCTCAGCTTCATCGTAGGTGAGACATCATCGAAAAATAGAATCAATATCGAGGCGATAAAGGGTATCATCGAGGATGATGTACTAACGGGCTTGATACCGTATGCGACGATGATTTGTACTACATAGGTTGGGATGGAAAGTTTGAATCTAGTGATAGATAATGATATCTTCATACCATGCGTCATCATAACTGATCAGAAAAAGGGATTTGTCATGCAAGGAATCCTCTGCCACGTTTTTTGTGTCAGTTGAGGGAAGGTCACATATAAGTTTGGCGAAAACCAAATATTTATTTGACTTAGCACATTTGAATTCCAAGTCAAACTCCTAGAGAAACACTATCCATTTGGAGTACTTTCCCCCTAGCAATTTTCGGGTAAGGATTTGTTGCATGGGGTTGCAATCGGAAATCACGGTGGTTCTGCGTAATAAGATATAATGGCGAAAACGTTGGACAACTTGAACAGCTTCCAAGGCCAATTTCTCTACATGTAGGTATTTGGTTTTGGTAGTCGTGAGACTCTGACTCAAATAGTATATCACATGTTCATCATGCGAATCATCCTCTTGGAATAATACCATAGTGATGGTAGAGTCCGAAGCAGCTAGGTAGAGGAAGTAATCTCGGCGATAGTTAGGGGGAAACAATAATGGTGTATGGGTTAAGGAAAGTTTCAAAGCTTCAAAGGATTTGTTTGTAGTATCGTCCCATACAAACTCGTAACCTTTCTTGAGTAGCCGAGTGAATCCTTTCGTCAGTTCAGCATAATTGGGGATGAAACAACATAAAAAGTTTTCCTTCCCTTGCAAACTTTGGAGTTGATGTAGTGTGGAAGGAAGAGGTAGATTAAGGATAGCCTCAACCTTTAAGGGGTCTACTTGAATCTCATGTATCGACACGATAAAACCAAGAAGTCGGTCGAAATCCACACAAAAAGAACATTTGTGTGGGTTTAAGCGAAAACGATAATAACGACACCATATGAAAATGGCCCTTAAATGTGTCGGGTGATCTTGACGATGCATGGAATGCATCGGTAGATCATCAAGATAGGGTTTCACAATGTACTTAAAATCATGGGAATCATAAGACATAGTGTGCTGAAAATTCACGCCAGCATTCTTGAGACCAAAGGGTAATTTCCGGTAGGAAAAGGCTCCCCAAGAGAAAATAAAATAGGTCTTGTGTTGGTCCACGGGTAAAATATTAATTTTATTATAGTCAGAGAAACCATCCATTAAAGAGAATATTTCGCTGCTAGCACACTCTTCAACGATCTGGTCAACGAAAGGGGTTGGGTAATTGTCCTTAGGACAAGACTTTTTTATGTCCCTATAATCTACACAAACAAGGATGGTACCTTGTTTTTTATTCACTGGAACTAGATTGGATACCCAATCAGTCAAATCCATGGGATAGACAAGCCATCTTTAAGAATTTTTTCAACTTCAATCTTGATGGCAACAACTTTGTGTGGATGTACTGGGTGAAGTCATTTTCTAACAGGTTTAGTGTCCGGGTATGTCTTAATCTTGTGCACAATGATATCAGGATCAATGTCTGGCATCTCTTCGTAACTCCAAGTGAAAACATCACAAAATTCTTGGAAAAGGGATTTATACGTGTGGACCTTATCAGTAGAACATGAGGACCCAATATGAACTTTCTCTATGATGTCGGGTTTAATGGATATGTCGAGAGGGATGGTAGGTGAAATGTTACTCAAGTTCCATTCATACAAGACATCGTGTGTTGACTCAGGAACTGAAGAAATAACAATGGTCGACGGAGTCGAAATATGTTGGTAACTCTCTATGGTATCACGTTCTAGGAAGAGAATGGAGTGGTGATGCCCATCTTCCCAGGGAGTGTCTTCTGTAGACATGACTGACATGATGATCTCATCAGTAGGAAAGACCATGTGGAACAGATCTGGAGATGAATCGCAGAGAGAAGGGGGAGTGAGGGTTATCGATTGATTGGCTTGATAAGTGGATTTGAATGGACTTAAAGGTATCTTTTTGCCGTAACGAAGGTAGTCACCAGGGTTAGGTACTACTCATGGGTCATATGACTCAGGGGTTTCATGAACAATGGTGGATATCATGTTAATAGAGGCAATAAAAGGGGGGGAAATATCGGGTGGTGGGATTGGAAATGTACCCATCAAGGTTAAATATTTCAAAAGACCCACTCGGACATTCTCATAACCAGGGGGTGTCTTCGAGATGAAAGAAACGTTGCTAGTATGGGAATTAGAATTAAAAAAGGCTAGTTGGTCAACAGTAACGAACTTTCCTTGGTGCGGGAATCATACCACACGGAAAAGAGTAGACACAACTGCACACATGGAATCAATCCAGCTACGGCCAAGTAAAAGGTTATAATCAAGAGGTGCATGAAATACCTCAACCTCGACATTGACTTATTTACCTTCCAACGTAATAAACAATGACAGAAGAACATTGTACAGTTTAAAACCTGTACTATTGAAGGCCTTAAGTGTATTGTGTGATTCGATGAGGGTAGGAAAGCCAATAGCTTTCCAAAAAGTAACGAACATAACACAAGTCGAGGCTCCTTCGTCAAAAACAGTTCTACAGATATTCTTGTTTTCAACAACAACTTGGATCTGAAATGCTAACTAAGGAGGAAGCCTTGGAACGTGATATTCCAAGTCAAAGATTATTAAATTGGTATCCATGGGATAAATTCCACCAATGGATTTTAAAAGTTCCTTCCGTTGAGAAGGACAACTTTGAAGGACTTCGAGAGATGACATCGCGGAGGGTTCTTGCGAAAGATCCTCTACAATACTGTAGTTTTGGGCAGCACGTGTGTGAGGGTTGAATGTAGACTTTCGAACAACACCCTTTATAGGGGGGAAAAGAATTGTATTGAGACCCCGTCTTTCGAGATGAAGAGGACCGTTTGGAGGTGAATTTGGAGAAGAAGGTTGAACCAACGAAGGTGGTATATCATCAAATTTCTCTGTGGATGGAGTCTAATCCTTGGCTCGATTCATGATTTCAACTTCGTTCTTTTTAGAATCACCAGTACACATAACGACGTAAGATGAGGTAGAAGGAGAAGCTTTGTCATGACCATTTGGCATTGTTGCTGAGAAGGGAAAGGTTGTGACAAAATGTTGGGTGTAGGAGGTTTCCCGATCCCTTGGAGGAACTTAGTAACCTTGGAGCGTCTCGAACAATCTTTCATGTAATGATCGTCACCACAAATCAGGCAGGGGTAACGAGGCTTACGTTTATCTTTCTCATCAGCGATTTTCATTTTGGACTTATCAGATTGTGGACTATTATTCTTTTCCTCCTTGTTCTTACCCTTCCCTTTCTTTTTATTTTGATTCTTTTCAGTAGGCACAGATTGAACATAATTAACTTCGACAGTCTTACCAGTGGAAGGAGTAGGAGTATTTTGTGCATTAGAATTATTAGATTTAGGATTGGTGTGACTGACGTGTGTGGATTGAGATTCATCATGAAAGGTGTCGATCACACCATCAATAGCATGAGAAGTTGTTGGGGGTTTTGGGGTGGGTTTTGTTGAAGGATGAGGAGAGTCAGAGATCAAATCGTAAAGTGTTCCCATTTGCAAATAAATGATATCTATATAATAAGAATGACTAATCACCTGCTCTTCAGTGGCAACACCACCCATGGAGACATCACAAGATATAGTTCCAATGATTGATTTGGTAAACCACTCACCCAATAGTTGATCAGGAAGAGGAACTTTGATCAAACGTCTTTTCCTCCTCCACTCATGGATGTGATCATAAATATGAGTGGACGAGGTTTGTTTAAAAGAAATCAAAATTTTGGTTCATGTCTCATATAGAATCGGTAACTAGTAATGTGTCAAAAAGGCCATGGCTAGGCTATTAAATTCATTGAATAATACTCGCGGTAACTTGATGTACCATTTTTCTACTGAACCCGTGAGAGTTTTTTGGAAAAGTCGTAATCTGATGGAGTCATCCATCAAGGAGTTGGATGAACACCACAGATGAAAATTCATAACATGATTATTCGGATCATCTCCAGCTCGACCGTCAAATTTAGGAATGTCGGATGGTAACTTGGCCAGTATGACGGGCCAATAAGGAGAATGTAGAATACAATCATTCAAAATCCTAGAAAAATGCGGTAAAACCAAAGTGGATAGAAAAGGAAACTATCGATTCACTTGAGGAAACTAGTAATTTAAAGGGGGAAGCCCCGTAGGTATACCAGTAGGACCATAAGAAGTCTGCATATAATTAGACAGTGTTGATAGATTTGGTTGTGGAGGATTTTGAGGCATATATCCCATATGGTTGGGTTGATTAGGGATGTTCCCTTGGAAAGGAACATGAGATTGCAAGTTTTGAACCCAAGTGGGATTCAAAGAACCTGGATATGGTTGACCAAGGTTAGAGGGTAAAAAATAATTGACTTGAGGATGTTTCCCCCCAAACGGTTGTAGATTTCCTTGGAAAGGAAGATTCCAAGGTTGATTTTGTAACACATGTGCATTTTGTCCATAAATTGGATTATGGACTCCAAATTGAGGTTGCCCCCCAAGTTGAGGTTGTTCCCCAATTTGAGGTTGTTCCCCAAATTGAGGTTGCCCCCCAGCTTGAGGTTGACCTCCAACAGGAATCTAGAAACCAGAAGTGATGGGAAGACTTGTGCCTCCAACTGGATTGGAGCCACTAGAGCCAGGATGGTGAGATCCTCCTAACAAATTAGGTGTAGGAGGAACATAAGGCCCTCCGGAGAGTATCTGGGCAGGTGTAGGAACAAACTGACTTGAACCGTTGTACCCAGGAGAAACAAAAATCCCAGAACCTCCGAATGGAACTTGGGTAGAGATAGAAATGGAAGTATTCAGAGCTCTATACCCAAGGGGAAGTGATGGATTAGGTCTAGATAAAAGTGATGTCCCAATAGGAGCTTGGGTGACAACCACATTCCCAGTAGAAATCGTGGTAGCTTGTGGGACCAAAATAGAATGGGCTATCTGGAGAGGAAGAATCGAGTGAGAACCAACCAATAATTGGTCTGAAATGGTGGTGACACTACTAATAGTACCAGTGAAATGGTCTAAAGGTACCGTATAGGTAACAGACATCTCAGGCATTTGTGATCCCATAGGTTGATCAGGACTCGCTCCTAGGTTTTCGTAAATATCACATACTTTCAATGGGACGAAACTAGGATTAGAAGTTCCAACAGTGTGAGTCGGGGTCCTAAAAGATTCATTATGAAAAAATGGATCTTCTACTCCAGATCCTGCGATAGGTCCAATAGGTACTTTAGTATTATCAACAACAACAATTTCTTTGGATGATTTCATCCGAAGTATACGTGCGTCTTGTCTAATACTCAACAACAGATTTGGGGGAAGTCAGAAAGCTTCTAAGGAATCCAAAACAATTCAAAATCCTTCCAAAGAGTGTGTGATTCCAACTTCAAAATCTACTTCGTTGTTGACTACTCCATGAAGAGAGCCTTCTAGTGAATTAGGAAGCAAAGGTTGCTAACCTTCTGGATCTTTCGAGAGTAGCCCTTGCATCCTACGTGAACAATGAAGGCTGATGTTGGCTGGACCAAATAAAGAACGGAAAAAATCTATGGCCAACTAGAGAAAAAAAACAACACTCACTAATAAAATGTAAGAATCAAACCAAGAAAACAAACCTTCTTATTTTGAATTCACTAGTTGGTGATGAAATCCAATGTCATGAAATCAAGACAAGAATAATTTGAGATAATAGGGTGGAAAATTTGCGTTGACGACCTGCTTAACGGACTTACACCCTGGTGCAAGCTCCCACACATAATCGTGGGTATACCCTACAAGGAGCCCAAGTGATTTTGTCCAACATCGATTACAAGTACCGTGAAGACTTTCCCCTCCACAGTCACCTCATGTAAAGACCCTAGAGAGATAGGCTACTAATTTTACCAACTAAAATATTGATGCTTGGGGAAATAGTCGACAGTCCGATCCATGTGCAAAGGCAGGGTATCTAGCCCGAAATCAGCTCGAAAGGCTTCCACTCATAATTGAGGGTATACCTTCAAGTGACCCCCAATAATATGCGCAATATCTACACCAATACCAACAAAGCAGGGTGAGTAACTCTACTTGTCTCAATGCGACCTCAAGTTTGACCCTTGTGTGAGAAGGGTTTCCCAGGACAAAATGTATCAATTGGATTTGAACTCTCCCTATTCACAAGATTCTATTGTGTGTTTTTATGCTTTGGATAATGTGCCTTACAACCTATTCCAAAGCACTATCCTAGCTAATGTTGGTGAAAACGATCCCTAGAAAATAAAAGTTGCTAATAAATTTTAAATTTACGTTGTGTTTTATAGGTTGTTGTTTACTCAAAAAAGGGAGATGAAGATGAAACTAATAATGTTGCGACCTTAACCCAATAAAAATTCAAAAAGAGATGAATGTGCAATTTTTCAATTCAATGAACTCTATTTACAGTAGGGAGAAGGTATTTCTTTTGAAGTACAACAAGCTACAAATTGCAATTTCTGAATTTCGAATGAGTACAATTCCAAACAATCATGAACTACAAAAATTTCCAATTCTTTTGTTTGATAGATATTTTGAATGTAAAAATTGTCTTATGAAATATTACTAAAAAGAATAAACAAATTCAGTTCTTCCTTTTCGAAACAAAATCAGAGGTGTGATAACGAAAGGAAAATGTAATCCAAGAAAATTAGGACATTCTCAACACAATTCCCAAATCAAATTCATAACATAGACAAAAATGAAAAAACAAGACAACCTTTTGACATAGTAAGAAAAAGGTATTTCTTGATCAACAACCAATCTGACAAACAAAATGAATCCAAAACTTCATGAAAACCAAACACTCTTTGTCAAACAAGCACCCATATCAAGATCTGAGATTATATTCTTGTGACAATGAGCACAAGTAAAAACTTTCCAAATGCAAAGAAAGACTTTCAATCACTGAAAACCAATCACAAGCAAGATTTAAACTCAACAATCAATCAAACATGAGCATAATAAGTTCACCCCAGGCAACTAAGGAAAATTTGGGTAGTAAAAGGAAAATTGACCCACTCCAACAAATTCTACAAGAGTCGTCGCGGGCTAGGTATGGGACACAATGCGACGAGTTGAGGTCGTCACAGGCTTCTAGCAAGAAATAGTGCGGCGTCATCATACTCGACTGGTCAAGTAGAGTGCGACGTGTAAGGTTGTCATAGGCTGTCAATGAGACACCGTGTGACGATCTCTGTACATAAAGAAAAATTGGGAGAAGGACAAAAAATTTAACTGAACTTCTAAACCGAGGGAGTCTAGATGGATCACCCATAGACTCAAAGAGTGAAATTAATCAGAGGAAGGAAGGCCAAAGGAAAATGGGAAGAAAAAAATAAAAAGGAGGTTGTATCCCCAGTATGATC
>SNQJ01S0191470.1:6885-17983 GCA_010110895.2 Picea sitchensis
CTTTGTGTCAATCACATTCTTATCCTTTGGTCTTGGAACCAATTCCCAAGTGTCATTTTTCTCTATTTGATCCAATTATTCATCCATGGCCTTATTCCAAAATTCATCCTTGATGGCATCTTCCAAACATGTTGGTTCATTCGTATATGAGAGTGTCAAGTGTGTTTGTTCTGGAGAACAGATTTTTCTTCTAGTCTCAACTCCTGCATATTTGTTTTCAATAATTTGATCTGAAGGATGATTCTTCTGTACTCATCTGCTAGGTGTCTTTGGAGGCACTTGCTGAACTTTCTCTTATGCTTCTGTTGTATCCTCTTCATATTCCCCTTCTAATTCTTTTTCATCTTTCGCTTCTTCTTCGTAAATCTTTTCCATTGATTCATTTTCTTCTTCCTTTAATTATTGTCTACCTGTTTCATCAATTGTTACGTTGATTCTTTCCACAAATTTGTTCAATCTTAGGTTGTAACACTTGTATGTTTTCCTTGTACTTGAGCAACCAACAAGTACTCCTTTGTCCACACCAGAGTCAAACTTTCCCATTCTTCCATCTTCTTTTTTGATGTAGCATTTGCTTCTAAAAAATATGAAGTGCTTCACATTTGTTGGTCTTCCTTTCCATAGCTCGTAGGGATTTTTTTCAGTGTTGTTTCTGAGCATTACTCTGTTTT
Organism: Picea sitchensis; assembly: GCA_010110895.2. Lineage (NCBI taxonomy): Eukaryota > Viridiplantae > Streptophyta > Pinopsida > Pinales > Pinaceae > Picea > Picea sitchensis. The sequence continues at coordinate 7,557 of SNQJ01S0191470.1, forward strand.
GAAATTGAACTTATGTATGCATTGCCTGTGTCCAAAATATATCTTTCAATTTGGAATCCATTAGCATTGTTCGAGCCATGTATTGTACTATCTTGTTCTTTTTTTCAACAACTCCATTATGTTGAGATGTCCTAGCAACAGAGAATTGACTTTTTGTTCCATGTCTGCTGCAATAGTACATAAATTCCTTTGAAGTAAACTCTCCTCCATTATCATATCTCAAGCATTTGATTTTTGAATCCATTTCATTTTCAACCATTTCCTTGTAGACCTTAAAGTTTTCAAAAGCTTATGACTTATTCCTGAGAAAGAAAACTACAGTTATTCTTGTATAATAATCAACTAATAACATAAAGTATTTCTCACCTTTTAAACCCTTTGTTTTAGTTGGTCCAACTAGATCTATATGCACAATTTCTAGTGGTCTGGTCGTTGAATATTATTTTGATTTAAACCTGGTCTTTGTTTTCTTTCCTTGTTGGCAATGCTTGCATAAAGTGTTGGTTGGTTTCATGATCTCGGGAATTTATCTAACGTCTTCCCTTTTGTTGACTTTGACAAGGTTATCAAAATGTATGTGACCCATTCTTCTATTCCATAGCCAACTTTCATCTTCCTTTCCTAGGTAACACTGTTAATTCCCAATTTCAATTAATACATATATGTTTCTTGAATTTCTCGCAACTGTTGCAATCAATTTTCCTGAACCTTCTTTGATTATCTTGCACTTTTGTGAATCGAAAGTAACTTTATGACCTTGGTCACACATTTGACTCACACTTAGAAGATTATGTTTCATATCTACTAGTAGAACATTTTATGCCTTGTTATTCTTGTTCCCAATTCTGACTGTGCATTTTCCAATGATTTTAGTTGAATCATCATTTCCGAAGGAGACTGATCCATATATTTCCTTTCTTAATGTAAGAAACCTGTCTCTATCACTTGTCATGTGTTTTGAACAACCATTGTCAACATACCAACCATGTTTCTTCTGCTTAGCTTGTAGAGCGAGTGTGCATTCTTCATTGCTATATTGATTTTGCTTTCTTATCCATGTCCTTTTCTGAGGTTCCTGTCTATGACTGTTGTTGTTTTGTTGTGGTTCTCTAGGACAGACTGTCATTCTGCAATCTTTGGCCATATGTCCAAAGTTGTTACATTTGTGGCATTCCACTTCAATGCTCAAATATTCAAACATGGTGTAACTTCTTCTATGTGCTTCACTAGGCCTTCTTGAATAACCCTTTTGTGTATGACTTTCAAATTTGTTTATGTTCCTGTTGTTAGCTCTGCAATTCACATATTTATGTCCAAAATTATTACATGTATAACATAAACCAAAAAATATAGTTTGATACCTAGGAGTTGAAGATATTCTGAAAGGAGGTACTCTTATGAATCCTTCTTCTTCTCGAGGCCTATCTGTTTCTGTCGGTCGTTGATTCTGAAATCTAAATCTTCTCGGTGGAAGAGTGTCCCTGTAATTTTCTTTGTAGACCTTCATATCCCCTTTGATTGTTTCTGCATAGAATTTTGTATATGTTTTTTGTTCTGTTGTTTTGGAGTTTGATCTCTTTTCTGTCTAATTGTATCCAATTCTGGACTTGTCATGATGAGGTTTTTGACTGCTGATAATGTCATTCAAAACTTTTGAGTTGTTCTGCATATTTTTCTTTTGAAGATCCTTTCTTAATGTGACAATTTATACTTCCAAATTTCCAATGATCTTGTCTCTTCCTTCTAGATGTTCTTTGAGTGCTTCTTCAATTCTTTTATCTTATTCAATTTGAACCTTCAAATTTGTGATCATTTGTTCCAGTTCTTGAGTGTCTTCTTTATTATCTAGTTCCGCTTGTAGTTTCTTGTTTTTCTTCTTTTCTCTTCCAATAACTTCTATGACACACAACAATTCTTATCGGTAGTTAACTTCTGCCTCTTCAGATTCTTCTTCGGCCTCTTCATATTCTTCTTCAGAGTCTTCTTTATCAGAGTCTTCTACTGCAATGAATAGAACTCTTGATGTCTCACTGTGACTGACTTCATCTTCATCTAATGATGAGATGTCTTCTTTGGTGCATAAGTTTTTCTTGAAAACTTTATTTGTGGTTCTTTTGCCTTTATATTCTTGTTTGCTATTTGAGTAACCTTCATCATTTCTCTTTTTCTTATGAGGACATTTTTTAGCAAAATGACCAATACAATCACAATTAAAACAAATCAAAGGAAACTTACCTCCATACCTGCCATTGGTTCCCTTGTTCAATATTCTGACAAAGTTGGTCGCTTCTTCATCATCTTCGAATACGTCATTGTTGCTACTATGTTTTTTTTCTTTATGATTTCCCTTTTGCTTTGATATTTTGGATGCTTTGAAGTCTACTTCTTTTATATCTGGATTTTCCTGTTCAGTTCTCATTTCATATGATGTGAAGATTCCATGTAGTTCGTCCATGCTTATTGAGTTTAGATCTTCTCTTTCTTCTAGTGCTGATATCTTAGGGTAAAATCTCATAGAAAGAGATCTTAGTACCTTTTGAACAATTATAGATTATTTGATTTCTTCTACCAATCCCAAGATTGCATTTATTGTTTCATCGACTCGTAAAAAGTAAGCTACAATATTCTCATCTTCCTTCATCTTTAGTTGTTCGAACTAACCTCTGTAAGTTTGAAGCTTTGTTGCTTTGACTTTTGAATCTCCTTCATAAATATTTTGAAGTTTTTCCCAAATCTCTTTAGCGGATTTACAATGTGCAACTTTGGTGAATATCAATTCTCCAAGACCATTCAGAAGTGCATTTGTGGCTTTGGAATTATTCTGTCCGAGTTTCACTGCTTTGTCATTTGTCAACGGAACTATTGGTGTTGTGTATCCATCTACAATTGATTTCCAAATTTCAAATCTATGTGCCTGTATATATGTCTTCATCCTTATGCTCCAAAATGCATACTTTTGTCCATCAAACTGTGGTATTCCATTTTTATACATGTTGTTTCTCTCCATGATCTACCTTTCAATGGTTAAACAGATTTCTGAAAGAACCTGCTCTGATACCAATTGTTGGATTATTGAGAGGGGGGGTGAATCAATAATAAAGAAATCTAATCATTTTTAACCATATAATGAAAATGTTATATTAATGTAGCATTATTATCCAATATTTGCAGAATAAATAAACAATGAACAAATGAACAATCATACACATACATAGTACACCCGCATTTTTACGTGGAAACCCAAAGTGGGAGAAAACCACATAATGTTTTTTCTTATATGTCTTGAATAATTACATTCATTGGAAGCACCAACTTCCTTTGTTTTCCAGATGCAACTCGAAGGAGGCTCCAACCCCCTAGTTTCTCAAGCTACAACCTGAGGGAAGCTCCAACTCCACAATTCTCTGGCTACAACCCCCTATGTTCTCTGGCTACGACCGGAAGGTGGCTTGTTGTCCCTTGACCAATTTTTGAGGGTTCTTGGTCATGTTTGACCTATTTTTGGTACTTCGACAGGCTGTCGAAGGCAGAGCACAAGGCGAAGCAGAGATCGTAGGATCTCGACCCCTTTTTAGGGATTTTTGGGTTTTGGGATTATGTAACAGATATGGGAATGTCGTCCCATGGGTTTACCCATGCTTGGGGCCACTTTTGTAATGTATAAATAGATGTCTAGGTGATGTAATGAAGAGTCAGGCAGTTGTAAGTGTGCTAAGTGCAAGTGTGGTTTGTAGATGCTTTGTGCATACTGTGAGAGACTTGTAGAGCTAAGTGCAAGTGATTCTAACAGACTGTGGCAGGCTTTGTGTTGTAATGCAAGGAAGGAGGATCTAGCGGAGTGCACAGATCTCCTATCTTATGCGGAGTAGGTTTTTTTTGGCTCTGTGCATGTATCCGATTGAAGAAGCTCATAAAGAAGAGAAGAGTTGGTGGACGTAGCCCCAGGGTGGGGGTGAACCACGTATATGTTGTGTTGCTATGCTTTGTGCGATGTATTGATGTGTTTATGTGTTATTTGCTAAGTGCTTAGACGTGGATAGATAGATCTACTGATCTTTTATGTTTATGATGAATATGGATGTTAGATCTAACCTATGTGAATGTGCTTAGTGCTTGAATCTGCTAGATCTAATCTATTTCTTCATGCTAAGTTCTTAGATACATTAGATCTGAATAAATTCTACGATGCTCTATTTTATCTGCGAAGTAGATATTGGTTAAATATTGATGAAATTCCGGTGCTAAGTGCTCTATTAAGTATTACAATCACATAATTGTGTCCCAGCTAAGGTTGCAAACACTGGAGTCTTGCAACCACCCATGCCTCTACCTCGGGTGAGACTTCATCTACTTCGCAGGTGTTTCCAAAAGGGTTGGTATTTAGGGTTTTGTTGGTGCGTTGTTGTAGCGTTGAACCCTGGGTCTGCCCCTGTGCCAACATGGTTACAACCACCTATCCTTGCCCCGTCCAACCGCCCCAACGTATAAGTAGAATGATGGAACCATTGTCACACGATCACTATGATATATACTATTTTAAACCTATACCAATCAACCTGCACCAAACAACATGTACCAATAACCTAAACCATGCATCAACCTATACCTCAACTTGTAATCAACCTGTACCATAAAAAAAATGCATCAACCATGCACCAACCTGTACCTGCAAACAATCTGTAATCAAATTGTACCATAAACAAGTGCATCAACCATGAACCAACCTGTAACTCATCCTACAAACCTTCCTTAACTTTAACAACAAGAGACTATCATTTTCATCAAACTTTACTTTAGTCTCACATGAGTAGTTTTGGATTAGTCAACAATCCTAACTTGAAATAATCATAACTATGTACCTGTAATGAATAAAGATATGAAAATTGTGTACAATGTTCTTCAGTTTGTTTTATGAAATTCCTCCAGGTGTCACTACTTGGAACCTCTTAGAAAAGGAGTTATAGCAAAAATGACATACCTTGTTGAATTCTGGCTTATTCTAGAGAGTGAACTTGTAGAGTGTGCCCCACACAAAATGATTGTTGTATCAATCTAAAAATTTTATACAGAATAATACAAACTCTTCTCTAACCAACGCATTTGGTCTTACTGAATTTAGATATGGTATGAAGAAGTTATGGCATTTTTACCCGAAATACATGTTTTAGAGTAGTTTTAGGACTAGCCACAAACCCTATTTTCCGTGGAGTGTAACTCCAAAAATACAACGACCCACAACCTGACATTTGTACCACCTCTATTTGGATATGTATCCTCAATGGCCTCCCAATTTCACAATCTGGATCATTCTAGAAAAAACGTTATTGTGAAAATCGTGAGATGACCTGTAAATAACATACCTTAGAAAGCACCATCAAAAAAATTTATCCTCCCTTGAATTTTGGCCTTCTTTACTTCACCTTCCCTCTGAAATTCGGCTTAGATATCATTTGATTACCTCATTCACCTATAGATATTCAATATGGTCAAGTGTGATTGCAATGAGAGAGCCTTGCCTCTTATTTATACTCTCCAAGTAGCTTCCTTAGAAGCATCTTCTAGGCCACTTTGTCCACATAGTCACCTATCTCCAACTTTGCCCAATTTGGCACTTGTCCATGTATCCAATAGCCACTTGACCACTTAACCCATTTTCCTCATTTTAGGGTTAAACTTCTTATAATCACTTTCCATAATTAGAAAGTTCTCTATTTGCTTTATTATTTAAATAATCCTCCTTGACTTTGTCACTTCACTTTATTATTTAAACAATCCTCCTTGACTTTGTCACTTCACTTTATTATTTAAACAATCCTCTTTGATTTTGTCACTTCACTTTATTATTTAAATAATCCTCTTTGAATTTGTCACTTCACTTTATTATTTAAATAATCCTCTTTGACTTTATCACTTCACTTTATTATTTAAATAATTTCTTCTTTTCAAGCACTTTGACTTCTTTGACCTCTTGGGGTTTCAAGCAAATCATATGAGGGTCCTTCAAATTTGTAAGGTCATAACCCTCAAACTATGAGGAGTTATGTGACGTTCCACATACCACCAGAAATGGCATGACATGTACTATCCATATAAAATAGTCTTACCTGCAAATATATCAAAACTCACACCATTATACATCAAACAAACTTGGGTCCATTACCCAAACCTTTGTGCTACCAAAATTCGCTACCAGACTTTCTTCAAGGGTTGACATCAATGACAACCAACCCAATTAATCAAAAATCAAAAGGAAAATTTGATAGAATCACTACAACAAGAAATATTGGAAAAGGATAATGTATTGTCAACACTCGCAAATGAATTCAAACCACTACAACAAGAAAAAGTAAAGTGTGATGCAATGTGTGATACTAGTGACTTGATTCAGAAGACTGATAGTTTGAGTGATTCTTGTTTTCTGGTTGATGTTAATAATGTTGTTGGAAATATATCTCTCTCTTATTCAAAGGCTCTAAATGATGTTCCAAATGATGTTGCTCAAAATGATGATGATCTTGATGATGTTGAAATAGGTTTCTTTGAAAAACATACTAAGGGAATAGGTTCAAAAATTTTGAATAAAATGGGTTATGATGGTAAAGGTTTTAGGAAAGAATTATCAAGGTATCCAGAAGCCCATACAAGTATATGTAAGACCAAGAAATGAAGGCATTGTTTATGAAGGAAACACAAGCAATGGTGACATCAAATTTGTGAAAGCAGAATCGTCGACAACAAATGAATCATCTACAAGTAGCATCAGAAGCAATGAACCTAGTGCAACAAACACAACATCCAACCAAGTAAAAACGCATGAGAAGAAGAAGAAAGAACGTTGTAGTCAGTGTGGAAGAATAGGACATGCCAAAAAAAATGTTGGAATTTATATCCATGTAGTATTTGTCGTCTTAAAAATCATGATAATCAAAAGTGTTGGAACAAAGAAATTTCAAAGCCTCGTATACAAGTACAATGTGGATGGATAGATGTTCCTGAATGGAAAAATGTTATGTTCATGTTGAAAGGATTTTACAGGTTGAAGTGTTCAAATGTACGACAATATCTCCCATATAAAGTTCATGAGTTAGTTGGTCCTCCAAAGGTTAGTTGTCATTAAAGTTAGTTGTACATGTTTAAGAAAGAGTTGTCATTTTATTGAGTCATTGATTTGAGTCATTTTATTGGTTCATGGTAACCCAAAAACCACTTTGTAATGTCAGATGTAAGTTTGTGGTTAGCTGAAACCACTTGATGTAATGAATGGTTTGTGACAAGGCAAAACCAGTTTGAGTTTGTAATGGTTACGGGTAAGCTGAGAAAACCCAGGATATGATGTATTGGTTGAGGGTAAGTCGTAGAAAACCCATGGGAATGTCAAGGGTAAGATAGAAATACTTGATATGAAGATGATGCAGTTCATATGATTGACTCAGATATAGTTCAGGAATATAATGTCAAATGAAGAAACAAATGCAGATGAAGAAGAATGAAGATGATGCAGAGAGGATGCATAAGACTAAAGGTGATGCAGAATACAAAAGACTGAAGATGAAGACAACTCAGATATCTGGTTTGAATCACAAGTATTCATTAAGGGGGAGTATGAAGTAATAATTCATACTTGTGATAATTGTATGATGAAATTATTATTAATGTAAGTAGACTTATTCTATAAGTCTATGTATGATCAAAGATGAGGACAATGAGTGAAGTTAGGGATGGAGATATTGTGGAGATTGTTATGCTATATTGGACATCTCGTTATGAGAACCTCAATGCTATATTATGAGACCTCACAAATGTATTTAATGTAAGAGAGATGTATCATTATTTTGTACATTAATGAATATGTGAGTTTTGTGTGTATATTTGTGTTCTTATGATGATTTTTGTGTGTTATTATTTGTTGCTCTGCTGCTCATATTTCCTACATGACCCTCATGGGATGAGATAACATGTGGTATTTTCCATATTCCCACTTTGAGTTATAAATAAATGGAGCCCACAAGATGTCCAATATAAATATTACAAGTCTACATATGTCCAAGATAAATATTGTAAGATGGAGATTGTTGAAAGTATAAATTTTTGGTCAATTTGGATACCCTATATTTGAGGGGATTTTTACCCTACATAACTAACTCAAATGGAATAATGTATTACATGGTTGGAAATATTATTCCATGACATTTAAAATGGTATATGTAAGTCCCTCTAACTCCCTAGGAATGAGACAATATGAGTTTTTTTGTCCGATAACCCAGCCATAAAATTGAGGTCGACTTAGCTAATTTTGGGGGACAAAATTACTATAAATACATGATAGAATTTCACATTTTTAGAGTAACCAACGAAGAGATAAAGTCTGAGGTGCACTCAAGGTGTTGAGGTGTATTTCTGGTGTGCAACGGAAGTCTAAAGGATTCTCTTAAGGTCCTTCTTATTCTCAAGGTATGTTATTGTCATAAGGTTGTGATGTTGTCGTATGCTATGATATGAGGTTGTGATGTTGTTGTGAGTGGATGTTTTTGTTAATGGATGTTGTTGTGAGTGGATGTTTTCATTGGTGATTATCCTGTGACGTGTCATGAGTGGATGTTTTGGTTAATGGATGTTGTCATGAGTTGATGTTGTCGTTAGTGATTACATTTTGGGAATGATGCTATGATGCTTGCTAGGTTTTGAAGGATTGTCTATGGAATGAAGCATGCAGGTGAAATTAGAAGTACTCTATGTATGAAGATATTGGATTAGTGATATCTTATTGAGTTAGTGATCAGTTCAGAATATTGGTGTCTTCATTCAGTAGGTTGGTGCATGTTTTTTAGAGAGTGGGTGATTCCTTCCAGTTGGAGTTGGTAAAGTCAGGGGGTTGGTACCTCCTTCCAATCGGTGTTGGTAAATCATGGAGTTGGAGCTTCCTTCAGGTTGGTGCTTTTAAATCAGGGATTTGGTGCCTCCTTCCAATTGGTGCTAGAGAATATTAGAAGTTGGTTCTTCCTATCAATGTAATCTTAACATGCTATAAGAAAATAATTTTGTGGCTTTCTCCCGTTTGGGTTTCCACGTAAAAATCATTATGTTTTGTGTATGGTTTTTTGTGATTATGAATGGTATTGTTAATGGTTAATATTTACATGATGCACTTATATCCATATATACTCCTCTAATTCTGAGACACATATCCATTGCGTATCTCTTCGTGGATATGATGTCCTTTGACATGGATCCACTATGTATTCATTTTTCATCATCGTGATCACTAATTCTATATACACTTCATGTATCTGCAATGTACTTGATTTGGTGGCCATGCTTTTGTCACTCCTAAGAATGGGTATTCCCACCTCAGGAAGAGAGTAGTATTGTACTTGGTTGTTTCTGTAGGTCATTTTTTGGTCCAGTTTTTGGTGCACTTTTCCTGGGCTCTCTACACACTCTCCTCCTGGATTGTATAATGTATTTTATCCATAAATTGCACTTATAACCACACACATTAGGGGTCATCTATTATAGCATCATTGTCCACCTCAGATGTATTGATTCCCTATTGGCCTAATTTAAATACCCTTTCCCTACTTGCATACCAAAATCCCTTTAAGTTCCTCCTCAAATTTCTTAAAAAACCCCATTTTACAATATATACATTCCCTAGTAGTTATACATCACGCGTACATACTATTTTTGTTCTTTAACATAGTTCTTATGCATTTATTTGGCTAAAATAAATTACCAAATTTTGGGTGGGGTTTATGGTTTCCTCTGGTTCCTGACCCCTATTGCTAGTGGATAACTTCTCTAACCACTTATTTGGAGTATAAAAATAAGCCAAAGGGTAGAGGAGAGATAAGCATCCCGCATAACACCATTATGTTGAAAAATTTTGAAGTTTGTAATCCCCTATTCCCATGTATTTGAGATTCCCTCCTCAAATATGGAAACCCCTATTTCTAGTCATACTTGCCATTCTATATTTTCAATAAGAGAATATTTCTCTCTCTTGGAATTTTCTTGAGTGAGGAAAGTTAGGATGATTGAGTTAGTCTTTCAAAGGCATGGGTGGAGGAATCCAAAAGTCAGTTCTAGAGTAGTGTTAGAAACAAATTTAGGTTAATTATGAACATGTAACTTGTTTTTCATATCTATATTAGACCTCTCTTTCTTGTCCCTATCATTTTTTAATGCTTTATTTTTTCAAAATTATATGTGTTCAATGATGTGGAAACTGACATACTAATCATGCTTGATGTGGAAATTGACATACTAATCATACTAATTATATGTGTTCTCTTTACTTAGATGACATTATTACATTTGGTCAGTGGTTTTTCAAACTCGACCATGTTGATAGGGAGATATTGATAATCAAATTTCCTTATGCACCACTCTTAGAAGACCCTTGCCTCCATTGCTTACTTTCCTAGATC
>SNQJ01S0191471.1:0-18135 GCA_010110895.2 Picea sitchensis
ACATAACTTTATGTTCTCCTTGTCTGGTTAAAATGTTTATACTGCCTTTGCCTAAGGCAGTGCCTTGGATATTTGTTCTAAGTGTAACCTTGGTTTGGACTGACTCATCCAAACTAGAAACAAATTCTATTTTTCATGTCATGTGTTTACTCATGCCTAAATCTAAGTACCATATCTCACATGGACTTGCTTGAGCAACATTGCATTCAATTTGTGACATTATATTAGAAATTTCTATTGCGTTAGGAATAACTATAACGTGTGCCATAAACATAGGGCGAGTTTGGTTATTTGTGATGTGTGACTGATCTTGAATTTTCTTGTTCTCATTGTACCTTCTATTTCTACACTCATATGTATAATGTCCATACTTTTTACAGTAATGGCATTCAATCATTGATTTTTCAGTTCTTTGACAACTTGACTGGCTGGTACTTGGGTTTTGACCTCTTCCACCAATATTTATAGGATTTATACTGCATCCACTTCTGTCGGAACTTCTTCCTCTACTTCTAGATTTATCTCTCCCCCTTCCTCTTCCATTTCCTATAGATTATTGTGCCGAAAAATAATTCTCTAATGACATACTTGTTCTATTCAATTTGTGTTCATGATTGATGAGGGAAGCTTACAGTTCATCTAGACTAAATTGACCCAAGTCTTTGCTCTCCTCTAGAATCACAACAAGGGTATCAAACTTAGGAGGAAGACTCCTAAGAACCTTCTCAACAATTTTTTTGTCTTCTATAGTTTCATCATGAGACTTAATCTGATTTATCATTCCAATGATGTGGGTGTAGAATGAATCTACTATGTCTGAATATTTCATTGACATGGTTTCAAAATCCCTTCTAAGAATCTACATTTTTGCAGTCTTTACTTTCTCCATACTCTAATAAGAGGTTTGTAATATGTCCCATTCTTCCCTTTCTTGATTTTCTCATGCAAATCTAGGAAGTATGCTCTCATGCATGGCATGATGTATGTAAAACAATGTCTTTCATTCCTTCCTTTCTTTGATATTTCAAGACATCTTTCTCATCTTGTGTGAGAGATTTATATGTTGTTTGATCTACTGGTTCCACATAGACATTCTCGACTATTTCTAAAACTTACTTACCTTGCAACAAATCCTTCATTGTCAAGGACCACATATCATAATTMTTTCCTGTAAAAGTGGGAGGTTGCAGATTTGAGGTTGAATCCATACTTCCCTTTCATTAGAGTTTCTTCTCTCATAACATTGCTCTAATAGAACCTGCTCTGATACCAATTTGAAGGGAAGATATGTTGGCTCAATAGTGAACGAAGTCTATGCTCAGAAACACAAWTTTAAATACTGCACACCAAACATGCTATGCAACRGAGTTCTCAAGACCACTGTGTAGTACACAGACCACTAAGTTTGTTGTGCACTATGAATACACACACTTAATGAAATGATTTATGAATGAGTAATAACACAGTGCTATGCTTAGCACATAATATCATAAATAAGATAGAAACTTTGTCAATACACAAAAACTTGATATTAATGAAGTTCGACATTATGCGCCAAAAAAAAATACAATGACATAGATGAGCTTCAGCTCAAATGACTTCTTCTGCCAACTCTTAATTTTTTATTAGTTCTCTCAACCTCTCTTTTTATTATCTACACCTAAGATGCTTCTCTTCATCATCATCGACTAACTAAGAGACAAAAACTTATATAGGCATTGAGTTAGAATTTCTACAAAAGCTAATACCGACTCAACAATAAAGACTGTAATTAATTCAACCGACTCTTCAACCACTTACCAGAGTGTGAGAAGATAGAAAATGACTCCATTTATAACTTCCTACTTTTCGACCGACGTTTCAGTAAATGTGCAACTTTTCACTTGCAGACTATCATATTGTTTGACTAACATTTTTTCTTACTAATAAGTTGACTGACAGACAGATCGACAGAGACGTGAATATCTCACCAACTTGTAATTACAATTTCCAACAAATTTGAGAGAGTCAAAGAAGGAAAGAATGGATGCTAACCATGGGATGGGAGAAAAGAGTAGTACTTGTTGTGTTGGTCGTGTACAATTGAGGAACTTCTTCCTGGAAGAATTGGATAACTTGTACGAATGGGCTAGCAACAAAGAAGTGACCAAGTTCATGACATGGGAAGATTTTAAATCCAAAGAGAAGGTGAGGGAGTTTCTGGTGAAGGTGGTGAATCCTCATCCATGGTTCAAGGCAATATATTTCAAAGGGAATTCCATTGGCCATGTCATGCTAAAGCAAGGAACCAGAATTCACAACTGTCGAGCTGAAATGGGGTACGCCATCGCTACAAATTACTAGAGGATGGGACTCACCACTGAAGCAGTAACAATAGCCCTGAAAATGGGATTCAAAGAATTTCAGGGAGTCAAGAGGATTGATTATCTTGTGCTCCCTGAAAATGTGGGATCAACGAGAGTTCTAGAGAAGGTCGGGTTTCTGAAGGAAGGTTTCCTTCCTAACTATGCCTGTGTGAAAGGGATCGTTAGAGACTTCCTACTCTTTAGTTATGTTATTTAATTATCCATGAAAATCTATTTGATTTCCAGTGTTGTAATCAATCAAGCATGTGTCATAGTGTATAGAAGGATTTCATGACATATATACCTAGTAAAGATCAACGTCAGAGGATAAGAAGGAATCCATTGCGTGCCTTCATATTACATTAATTGGCATGTGATGTAATTTTGGGTGTTTATAAATTCGATCATCTTCACCTCATCATTCAAGAAAGTCGAAAAGAGTTTCTCTGCAGACCCATAGCTCATATTCCTCATTCAAATTACAAATTTCATTGTGAAAAGATGATCATTTGAGAGAGTTTAAGATTTAAATAATGGAAGCTAACTGTAGAACGAGTAAGAGGACTAGTAGTTGTAGTGTTGGGCATGTCCAGTTAAGGAAATTTTTCTTGGAAGACTTGGATGCCTTGTACGAGTGGGAAAGCGATAAAGAAGTGACCAAGTTCATGACATGGGAAACCTTTAAATCCAAAGCGAAGCTGAGGGAATTTTTTGTGAAGGTTGTGATTCCTCACCCATGGTGTAACAACCCCTCTTCGTTACAACTACAAGCAAACAACAATGCAATTTTTTATTTTTTTTTAATTGGTGTGTTTGGAAAAAGGGCGATGACAATGACAGTTAACCACACCACTAACGATGAATGCAATAATGCATTCTAGGAAAACAGGAAACTATGAATCCACTCACTAACACAAGGGAAACTAGGTGAATCAAGCGTAGAACAACAAGGAGGAACAACTACTCGCCTGACACAACACAACCATGCCTACAAGCTAAGGGACAACATCCCCATCCTAACGCAACATCCAAACAACAAGGACTAGAACCTCTAGGTGCATGAACCCAATGCCTGAAGGAATTCAACCCATGCACCATAAAGAAACTGGCAATGCTTGACAACACTCACACAGAACACACCGACTCCGACCAAGTTCTCACTCGTCGCTATCCCATAGGGCGTGCCATGATCCTATCATCAAGAATCATGCCATCCCTAGATGATAGACGCGTCAATAACCTTGGTGCAACATAAGCTATCTGGACCGAGGACTCTCGACAAACTGATGCGCTAGGAACCAAATACCGATAAGAAAAACCACACCCATACCCCAACAAGAAGTCGACGAAACGCCAGAGGAAGAAGACAAGGGATGACGCAAGACAATACACGACATCATCCCCGACCCAAACAATCACCCAGTCTAAACCAATCAATGAATACAATCAATTTTAACATGGGTTCCATTCTAAATGGGTCACGTCAAAGTTGAAATTAGTCAATAATGCACCTGCTAATTTAACGTTAATACAATCAATCTTGTAAGTCTAAGTAAGCAATATTTAAAATATAATTATAAATAACATCTAACCTCCATTATAATCAATTTAGCAAGTCTAAAATTGACAATCTAGTCTTTACTCACCAACCTAATTTTAATCATTAATACAACCTAATTGGACAATTCTACATTAATCATAAATCTCCATCCAACTATCCATTAACTTGAATAACAATATTAACAATCTTAATGTAGGATGCTACTATTATAACACTTATGAACCATTTAATCTCAACGTGTAGTCTAGCTATACTGACTGAAGCAATAATACTAGTTGTTTATTATCATTGAGAAGGAAATTGCTAACTACTAACATCGTTGTCGCAATATAAGAAGGCAATTAACATAGCAGTTACCTAACGATTAAATTAGCAATGACAAGGCCATTTACATGACTGTTATCATAACAAGCAATAAAGCAATAACAAGGCGATTAACATGTTGATTAACATAACAATAAAAAGGCAATTACATGATTGTTAACATAACATTTAATAGCTCAATAACAAGGCGATTTCATACTGTTTAACCATTTAAATCGCTACAGTAATTAATCAAAAAGAAGGAATCTGTTGATGACTAATTCACAGTAGCAAATAACATGGAAATTAATAAGGCAATAATATAGCTTTTATCATTGCAATTAAGATGGTAATTAATAGTAAAACGTAGGCAACATTTAAGGAAAAATGGTGTCCAATCCAACAACCACAGTAAACCATTTAAAGGGGCAAAATTTGTTCACACCAGCAGCAAAACACAGTCCCAGTTAATGGCGAATCACTCTGCCATACCACAGTAAGCACAAGCTACCAATTAATGGAAAATCGTGGGTATTTAACAACAACTCAGCCCATCGTTTGAAAGAAAAAACGTGGGCATTTAAAATGACAATCTCAGTTTCATCTGGAAGAAAAAACGTGCGCATTTAAAACAATAAACTCAATCTCATTTGCAAGAAAAAACGTGGGCATTTTAAACGACAATCTCTGTCTCATTTGAAAGCAAAAACGTGGGCATTTTAAATGGAAAACTCAGTCTCATTTGCAAGCAAAAACGTGGGCATTTTAAATGGCAATCTCAATCTCATTTGAAAGAAAAAACCTGGGCATTTTAAACAACAAACATAGACTAATTTGAAAGAAAAAATGTGGGCATTTTAAACAACGAACCCAGACTCATTTGAAAGCAAAAACGTGGGCATTTTAAACAGCAAACTCAGACTCATTTGGAGAAAAAATGTGGGCATTTTAAACGGAAAATATCTGTCTCATTTGAAAGAAAAAAAACGTTTTTCCATTTCCAGGATACCAATACCAAATGAAAACATGAATCAATTCGTTTTTCCATTGCCCGAATACCAATACAAAATGCAGACATGAATCAATTCATTTTTCCATTTCCAGAATACAAATACAAAATGCAGACATGAATCAATTCATTTTTCCATTGCCAGAATACCAATACAAAATGCAGACATGAATGAATTCATTTTTTCATTGCCATAATACAATACAAATTGCAGACAATAGTAAGAGAATCGAAAGGATCCAAACATCCAAGGACAACAACAGAGGTAGACGGTTTATAGGTTCGTCCTTTGCTCATCATCCTTGCACAGAAATGCAGGGCATTGAGATCCATAGGTCTATTAATGCTGAAGCTACGACTGTAGATCAGGATCCTAGACGACTGCCTAGGCGAGGAATGAAGAGCTAGCGATGATAGGAAAAACCACCACAATGGTCACAATCAAACACCACAAGGAAGTCAAGACATGCGTGGAAACGAAGGTCATGGGAGTCAATCAATCATTGAGCTAGGCTAGGAAAGAAATTTAGTAATCAATCTAGAAAATCAGTTTACTTACTCCATTAAACATGCAGATCCAAGCATAAATCCTACAACAATATACCATACAAAAATGAAGAGAGTGTACCGTTGTCTGATCGCCCGCTCTGAGTGACACCCCGCATGCTTCGTGCAACTCCTTCTTGCCGACCAACGAGACTTCACCGGTACCTCCCAGTCAATGCTAGGGGTACTCTTCTTCCCTCTTATCCCTCCAAGCCATAAAGGGGCCACACACACTATCCATAGATTTAGCGAGCTCCCAGCCCACCTCACAAGGCTGAGCTACCAATCCTCACTGAGATGGGTATCCCAACTCTCACAAGCTAAGTCAGTCAAGTAGAGATTTATGCAGTGTAACGTTACGCAAACAGAAGAGATCCTTCATCCTTCTCCTCCCTTCATTATATAGAGTTTCGAAGTCCCTTACTTTCCTAAAATCTCATTTAATTAAGTTTTTAAAAATTAAATCCTAAAAAATTCCTCCCCGTACAAGTGTCACCCATCTTTTGTATTCCTCCACAAATTAATTCCTTTAATTAATTAAATTCCCTTATTTCCTTCACCCACCTAGAGTCACTCCTAGAATCACTCCTAGGTGTCCCCAAATTTTCTTACAGGTTTTAATGACTTTCCCCATTATCAATTTGCTAGTTCAGTTTTAAATTAGAAAGTTCTTAATGGTAGATACCTTACTAAGTTTGACTTTCTTCTTTTTCCCTTGGGTTTCCCTTTTCTTCTTATGTTTCCCTCTTTTCCTAGTTTCCTAAATATTTTAGATTTCCCTCTTTCCCCTTTTCATTTAGGACTCAAATTGGCAGGTGTAGAAATTAACCCCCTTTTTCCTTTTTCCCTTTTTAGTTAATAATTTTAAATTATCATAAATAATAAAACAATTATTTCCTTCTTTTTTTTAAATTTTACTCTAACAGATTTTTATGAATCATTTAAATTGCTTACCCCCTTATTATTACAAGATTTAACGAAGAGTATAATTATTATTTATGTTGTTTTTATTTTATTATTATTTTTTTTTAAATAGATAGATAAAATTTTACCACTAGCATAATTTAGACTTAGACCTTAAATTTTTGTACTGGGCGACATTTTATTAGGGGAATTATTTTTAAAAAATCTTAACACGTTATTCGTCCTAAGGCCATCAAGGTTCATTCATTTATCATCAACAATGCGACGTGCTCTTTAGGACACACTAGGTGCTCCAAGGGTGCCACTCGCCTTAATTTGTTTCCCTTGCGCGACATGCCCTTTAGGACGCACTACGTGCTCCAAGGGTTCCACTTGCCTCTTTCCATTTTTTCTTGCACGAAGTGCCCTTTAGGATGCACCACATGCTCCAAGGGTGCCACTCGCCTCTTGACTGACTTGGTAGACATCAAAAACCCCTGGAGTCAATACTCTGCCAAGTGAACTTGTGGGAGACTAAGGGCCTCTAAGGAATAAGTCCCCCGCCTTATTCAGTGCCCCTTAGAATCATCGTGAGCAATTGTCGCAATCTTCCCTCAGGACATCGTGGGTCATCTCGAAGTAGGTAAACGTTAACCTATAGTTCGAGCCATGGAGGGAGTGCTAGTAAGTTGTGGCAACGTTGTTGTCCACACCTCTCCCTCAACATCTCTAGTAGTTGTGTGTGACCCTTTTACTCCACATGTGAGTCTGGTCGGCAAGCTATCGTCAGCCTGCATCATCAATGAATCATGTCAGAATATATTCATATCATATCATCTAATCAGATGCACTAATATCACATTAAAACAATCAAACCCCAATGGTACACTCCCCAACTCGATCCAGAGTCCAAGGGGTTCCATCGATGCCTCTACAACCTTGAGGTCCAAAATCCTGCAAACTTGGTAAAACCGAGTCAATAGCACTTGTCTATGTCAATGCAGTAAAACAACATGTCAGCAACCCATAATGCCTCATAATCAAAATCAAATGTTTTAATAGCATAATAGTCCGGATCACTTGCGAGCAAGTGTCCTCAAAGTATAAGTTTGCTCAGTGGGCCAGAGCGGGATGTTACACATGGTTCAAGGAAATATGTTTCAACGGCAAGCCTATTGACCATGTCATGCTGAAGCAAGGAACTAGTATTCACAGTTGTCGAGCTGAGATGGGGTACACCATTACTAGAAATTACTGGAGAATGGGATTCACCACCCAAGCAGTGACAATAGCATTCAAAATGAGCTTCAAAGAATTGTCAGCACTGAACATGATCAAAGTTCTTATGCTCCTTGAAAATGTGGCATCAGAGAGAGTTCTGGAGAATGTCGGATTTGTGAAGGAAGGTTTCCTTCCTAACTACGTCCATGTGAAAGGGACCATTAGAGATTGTCTATTTTTTAGCTATGTCGTTTAAATATCCATAACAATCTCAGTCCAACATCCACCCGACCAGGATGATTCTACAGTTACATAATAAATGTTAAGTACTTTCCATAGTGTTTCACAATGAGCATGTCTAATAATGTGAATTCCAAAGACTACTAATTAGTAATGGTGTGAGAATGGGAAATGTTATGGGCCTTTCATGGATTGGATTCAATTATAAAGAGATCCATTTTAATTGCCACAAATTATGAGTTTCTTTGGGATTATCAACAAATTCTATAAATTTGTTTTATATATGTGATTCTTTCTACTAAAGTTAAATAGAATCTCAATATGCACTTTTCTACAAATATTAAATCTGAGGTTGTTCCGACTTGTTTACAAATTCTCGAATTTTGTTTTATGCGTCCGATTGATAGAACTAATTATTATTATTAATGTTGTTTGAATCATAGATTTTGAATGAGTCGTGTAAATGTATATTCAAAACATTATACTCAGATGTATATTCTCATCTTCGAATTGATTAAAAAAATAATGAAAATTATTAATTTTAATTTCAATATAAATATAATGATAATTATTTTGTTGTTCATTTAAAGTGAAATATAATATTCTAAATGACTTTTTATTGTATCTAGAGAAGTGCTTTATAGTTTAATATGGGGGCATACTTACATATTTAGATAAAAATATATAAATTGAAATTTACATACTAAGAAATTTGATCCCTCTCCATATTAGATAGATTGGGGTTTAAGATAGATAAATTTATACTCATTAATTAAAAAATCATTTTTTATGTATAAAAAAAATGAAAAAATTTAGTACATTAATACTAATATATATATATATATAAATATGATTACTACATTAATACTAATATATTCATATTTCATACTAATAAAACAACTATATAATACTTTTAAAGAACTAGGATAATATTATTTAAATATATATTGAAGTATTTAACATAATATTCTGCGAATTGAAGTATTTAACATAACATATTGTGTTGTTCATTTATTAATTTTTCAAATAGGCATGTACATGGACTTATGCCTACACTTTTTTACTTATTGTTTTCTTAGTTAATGGTGTTTGTTAAGGGGCACCATCTTCCTTTTGTTTCTCATCTTTTAAAAGATTGCTGGATATCACTGCTCCAGAGTTCTTTTTGACCAGCAGTAAGGGTATCTATGTGTCATCAGGAATAGGTTTTAAACATGGGAAAGGGTACATTAAAAATGAGACTTGTCGAAAAGTTGTTAAAAAAAATCCTAAGCCTCATTTTACCACTTGATTTCAATCTGTTAGAGCCTTATTTTCCATAGTAGGGACTTATGGAGGACTCATTGGTACTTCATGCTGAGACACATTCTTCTTCCATGGAATTTCCCTAGTTTTGAGGATAGTCACGCTTGAATTGTTTGACAGAGTGGAACCGGTCACTACCCAGCTGACATACAACCACTGACCTATAACTAACTGCACTTTTGTTGTCTTGTGACTTCCTCTGTAACCTTCTATATTTTATAATTCAAGAGGAGATCAATGCTAGATGAGTTGCTCATCGCATGTTATGATCTTGGTAACTCTCATTCGAGTCGAGTTCATTGAGTCCTAGATATATATAAGCCTCTCTTAGACTCCTCCACCAATATATATAAGGAAGGTATTCCATGGGAAAAAGGAAGGAGAATGAATTGATAGGTACATGTTACAGGATTTTCAGATGAGGCCTTCCCAGAAATGAGTCCTCATTTCATGTTTTTCTTACTTGTGTGAGGTATTGGGAGGAGCAAGAGAAAGGAGTCTTGGAGGAATATGTCAAGACTCAAGGTAAGACATTTTGATGTATTCATTTTCGATTTCATTAATATATATATACATATATATAGTTTTCCCCTTCCAGTTCATATGTATTCTATGCTTAATACTTTTTTGTGTTAGATCTGATCTTTCCTTGAGTAGATTGGAATGGATCTAGGATAGATATGAATTTTCCTAAAAGATAAATAAGGTTTGAACATTGGTATTCGTTGTCTCTTATGTGCATGAAGTAGGTTTTGGGAGATGGAGCTGAATCTTCGAAGATGCAATGGATAGGATACATATGGAAAATAGATGATCTAAGATGTATTCCACTCTATCTTCCTGCTTAAATATGAACTTATCCAGTAATATCTAGGGATAATGTGTAGTGGTATATCACATTGTCTATCTTGGATTAGAGGTACATCCAAGGGAGGTATTTCTTATCTGTAGGTCAGATTTATCTACAACACATTGAAGTTGTCATCATTAATACTTTAGTTAACCCAAAATTCAATACATTCCTTAAACTTGGATACGTTATAAAATTGTCAATTCATCAATCTTGATTCTCAATTCATCAATATTGATTGTAAGAATGTAAGACAAAGCTAAATGTTAATCATGTACCAAATAACTCATCTCAATAATTTCTTTTAAACGACATGATATCATGATATAATTGAAATCCTAAGCTATGCACATGCAAAAAATATTTTGGGCTATCTTTGGTAGTATACAACTATCATGGTATGCAAACAAGAGTATATAG
This sequence comes from Picea sitchensis, assembly GCA_010110895.2. Classification (NCBI taxonomy): domain Eukaryota; kingdom Viridiplantae; phylum Streptophyta; class Pinopsida; order Pinales; family Pinaceae; genus Picea; species Picea sitchensis. Next base: position 10,704 of record SNQJ01S0191471.1, read on the forward strand.
GAATACATCCTTTCAAGGTTAAAAGGTAAATCAACACGTGTTAAAAAATCATCCCAATAATTTCTTTTAAACCACATGATATCATGATATAATTGAAATCATAAGCTAATCATGGGAAACAAATATTTTGGGCTATCTTTAATAGTGTACAACTATCATGACATGAAAACAAGAGTATAGATGCATACAAAGTTTCAAGGTTAGAAGGTAGATCAACAATCGTTAAAGTCAACAAAAAAGGTTGGCCAAGATGGCTATGCCACTCTCCATCCTTTCAAGGTTAGAAGGTAAATCAACAATTGTTAAAGTCAATAACAAAGGTTGGACAAGATTGCTATGTCACTCTACACTTGTTGCAATATATTGTACAAGATCTATAAATACATATGTATCGTAATCCAACCAATAGTTCACAAGGACAACATTATATGTACACCAAAAACCACCCATACTATTTCGTTCATGGGATATTCCATCATAGAGGGGTATTCAAAGAATGAACTAACCAATATATAATATCAACCAATAACGTAAATGTCTTTTAAAAAAAATTGGGTATTCCCTATCTAACTCATCATGGCTAGCACTCGACACCATCAAGGTTCATGTTTCACAGATCGATGGGTGTCCACAGACTACTCTGTGCAACACAGTTTCAAATACTGTGGACCAAACAGGCTACTCAAGACCACTGTGCAGTGCATAGAGTGCTCATTTTTCTGCGCGTTGTGAATACACACACTTAATGAAATGATTTATGAATGCGGAATAACACAGTTCTATGCTTAGCACATAAACTTATAAATAAGACAGAAACTTGTCAATACACAAAATGTTTGATATTAATGAACTTTGGCACAGTGCGTGTGATTACATAATACAATACTAAGATGCGCTTCGTCTCCAATGACTTCTTCTACTGACTTCATACACACATAGTCTATGCTCAGACTTCTTACACTCCTTAGTTGTTGTTGGTTCTCGGTGTTTTTGTCTACCTCTCATTTCTGCTCTGCTTATCAACTCTGCACTATCATCTTCATCATATTCATACTAACTAAAGACTCAGACTTAAATAGAATCCGACTGAGACTTCCTACAGAAGCTAAGATTGACTCAACATTAAACACTAGCATAAACTGGATTGAGTCTTCAACTACTTAACTAAACTTGATAAGATATAGATCGACTTCATTTATAACTTCATCATTGGCCAACTGAATTTAGAGTAATCGTGCAACTTTCACTTATAGTCTGTCAGACTAACTAACAATTCCGCTACTCACATATTGACTGACAGACAAATTAGAGGATACGTGAAGATCTCACTGACTTGTAATCACTATTTCCAACACTCCCCCTTAATTATAAGTAGGTGGGATTACAAAAGAAAATTACAACAAAAATTTAGTTTACAATTTTACTGTGACTCATCTGTTACTGTGCAGACTCCTAGACTACTACACAGATGCTGAAATGCTTCTCTTGCTAAATTCTTTGTAAAAATGTATGCTACTTGTTCTTTTGACCTGCAAAATTTAAACAAATCTCTTTGTTATTCACCAATTCTCTAATGAAATGATACCTTGTATCAATATTCTTGGTTTTCTTGTGAAACACATGATTCTTTGATAACATGATGGCTGAATTGTTGTCACAGAATATTGTTTTTGGTTCCTTTTGTTCCTAGAACAAATCTTTTAACATTCTTCTCATCCAAACTGCTTGACAAGTTGCACTTGTAGCTGTGACGTACTTTTATTCTGATGAAGAAAGAGTCACAATGGGTTTCTTCCTTGATGCCCATGATACCATACCTATTCCAAAATGAAGTGTGTACCCATAGGTACTTTTCTTGTCATTTATGTTGACTCCACAATCATTGTCAGTGTATCCAATGAGTCTGAAATATTCTAAAGTGTAGTACTTGATGCCAAACTTTATTGTTCCATTCACGTATCTCAAGATTCTCTTTCCTTCCTTCCAATGTGATTCTTTTGTAGTTTCAATGAACCTTGAAATTAAGTTCACTCGATATATAATATCAGGTCTTATCGCTATGAGGTACATAAGACTTCCTACCAGTCTTTTGAACAGTGTGGGACCCACCTTGGACCCTTTTATCTTCCTTTCTTAACTTCAATCTTGTTATGACAGGTGTTGGTGCTTCTTTTGAATTAATCATATTGAATCTTTTCAATATGTCATGCACATACTTAGACTGTTAGATAAATATAACATTTTTGGACCGGTGCACTTCTATTACCAAAATATATATCATAATCCCTAAATTAGTCATTTCAAATTCATCCTTCATGACTGACTTGAATTATTCTATGCCAAAGTCACTTGAAAATATCAAATCATCCACATATAAACAAACAAATAGAATATTACCTTAATGATTTTATTTGATGTACAATGTTGGCTCACTTTCACTTCTCTGAAATCCATTCTGTGTGAGATAAGAATCTATGCGACTGTACCAATCTCTCAGAGCTTGTTTTAACCCATACAACTATTTATTCAATCTGTACACTTTGTCTTCTTGTCTTGGAACCTCATAACCTTGTGTTTGTTCCACATATACTTCTTCTTCTAGATTTCCATTCAAAAATGTTGACTTTATATCCATCTGATAAACTGGCCACTTGTACTGCGCGAAAATTGCTAACATTGTTATGATTGTGTCCATGCTCACAACTGGTGCAAATGTTTCAATGAAATCAATTCTAGGTTAATATGTAAAGTCTATTGCAACTAACCTTTCCTTGTACTTCTGTACTTTTCCTTCTGTAACTTGCTTGGTTTTATAAATCCATTTGACACTTATGAAATCCTTGTCATCAGGTACATCTACCAAATTCCATGTTTGATTTCTCTCTATGCATCTGATTTCTTCATCCATGTCTTGTGCCCATACATCCTCTTTGACAACTTCTTCAAAGATTAATGGATCATCTATTTCTGAAAACAAAGAAAAAATTGAAAATGAATTTGTTGTGTCTTCATTATAGATGTTGCCCAGGCTTCTTGTCTTTCTTTGTAATAGACTTGCTAAATTTGGATATGGATATGTAGAACTACTCAAACTTCTTACCGGTGTTTGTTGTGCTCTAGGTGTAGACTATGCACTTGTTGTTCTTACTGGAGTACTTTGCATTGCGTTTTGCATCGCAGTTCCAAGTGTAGAAGGGACTGCACACTGAATTGTACATGGTGTTATTAAAACCTCATCTTCTATGTCATCATTTTCCATTGCATCAATAATCTTGAATGTATTTTCTATGGTTCCATCCCATGCTTCATTCTCTACGAACTGAACATCGCGGTTGATTATAAATTTTCATGTGAAAGGGTCATACAACTTGTATCCTTTTGTTTCTTCAGAATACCCAACAAATATACATTTTTGTCCTTTGTTGTCCAATTTCCTTCTTAGCTCTTCTGGAACATGTGCATATGTGATGCAACCAAATTTTTTTAAGTGCACCACATTGTTCTTTGATCCTTTCCAGGCTTACTGAGGAACTTTCTTCTTCACACTCTTTGTCAGACATATTTTCAAGATGTATACTGCAGTTGCTACTGCCTTGGTCCAATACTCATTTGACAAATGTTTGGTTGTCAATGTATTGTACGCCATTTCCACGATGGCGATATTCTTTCTCTCTGCAACACCATTCTATTGTGGTGTGTATCGCACATTAAATTTCTTGTAAATGCCATGAACTTTGCAAAAGTTCTGAAATTCTCTTGACATGTATTCCCGTCCTCTGTCCGTTCTTAGACAGTTGATGTAAAAACCACTTTGTTTCTCCACAAGTGATTTAAACTATTGAAAACAACCCAATGTGTCAGATTTGTGTTTTAGGAAATAAGTCCATGTCTTTCTTGAGAAATCATCAATAAATGTTAGAAAATAAGTATTGCCTCCTATTGATCGAGTTTGCACTGGTTCAAAAATATCCGAGTGCACTATTTTCAGTGGAGTTTTTTCTCTGTAAGACTTCCCATCTGGAAATGATTCTCTTGGCTACTTGCTAAATATGCAGCCTTCACATTTCCTTTATGGTTTTTCAATCAATGGAAAAAATTTTACCATATCTTTTGTGTGTAGTAGCTCCAGACCTCCAAAGTTCAAATGTCCAAATCTGAAATGCCATAATGATGAATCATCTTATATTTTAGATTGGAATGTTGCCTTCATCTCTATGTCATTTTCTCCTTTCCTAATACTGCACGCACTATTTTCCTCATTAGTATTGCACAAACTTTTTGTTGTAAATGCAATGTTGATCTACACACCTTTTCCTTTACCAACAGTTAGCGCTATATTCTTCTTCTTGGCTTGATTCAATGTTAATGGGAACATCATGTTACTTGTCATCTATATTTTTGCAATAAGTAGATTGCTTGGGCATTTATCCATTATCGCACAGTGATTATATTCCATGTAGATTATGTATACTTTTTGTAACAGATGTCCTATGCTCATCAGATTATTCGTCAGACCAGAAACACAATATACATCAGACATAAATTTATGTTCTCCTTTGTTTGTTAAAATATTTGTACTACCTTTGCCTAAGATAATGACTTGGATATTTGTTCCAAGTGTAAACTTGATTTGGATTGACTCATCCAAACTAGAAAATAGTTCTATGTCTCTTGTCATGTGATTACTGCAGCATGAATCTAAATACCATATGTCACAAGGACTTACTTGAGAAACATTGCATTCAACTGGTGAGACTATATTAGTCATTGCTTCAACGTGTGCCATAAACATAGGGCGAGTTTGGTTATTTGTGTCGTTTGACTGATCTTTGACATTTCTTGTTCTTATTATATTGTCTCTTTCTGCACTCATATGCATAATGTCCATACTTTTTACACTAATGGCGTTGAATCTTTGATTTGTCATTTCTCTAACCACTTGGCTGACTGGTACTTGGGTTTTGACCTCTTCCACCAATATTTCCAAGACTTCTACTACATCCACCTGTGAAATAACTTCTTCCTATGCTTCTAGAGTTAGAAATCCCCCTTCCTCTTCCACAATTTATAAATGACTACATGTAAAATGCATACTCTAATGACACACTTGACCTGTTAAATTTGTGTTCATGATTAATGAGAGAATATTGCAGTTCATCTAGACTAAACTGACTCAAATCTTTGCTCTCTTCTAGAGTCAAAACAAGAGTATCAAATTTAGGAGGAAGTCTCCTAAGTACCTTCTCAAAAACTTTTCTGTCTTCTATGGTTTCACCATGAGACTTAATTTGATTTATCAGTCCAATGACATGGGTGTAGAATGAATCTACTGTATCTGTATCTTTCATTGACAAAGTTTCAAAATCTATTCGAAGAATCTGCAGTTTTGTAGTCTTTACTTTGTCCATACCTTGATAAGAGGTTTATAATATGTCTCATTCTTCCTTGGCTTGATTTGTTGATGCAACTCTTGGAAATATGCTCTCATGCATGGCTTGATGTATGTGAAACAACTCCTTTCCATCCTTTTTTCTTTGATCTTTCAAGACATCTTTCTCATCTCATGTGAGGGAATTATATGTTGCCTTATCTATTGGTTCCACATAGCCATTTTCGACTATCTCCCATACATTTTGACCTCGGAACAACGCCTTCATGGTCAAGGACCTCATCTCATAATTCTTGCCTATAAAAGTGGGAGGTTGCAGATTTGAGGTAGAAGCCATATTTCACTTTTCAACAAAGTTTCTTCTCTTGAACTTGTTTCAATAAGATTATATAAAATGCATTGAGGACACCTTGTCTTAAAGTTAATAGTATTAATAATAAAATCATTAAAAAAAATACTTTAGACTCAACCACCCAAATTAAAAAGATAACCCAAGCTTCAAACCCCTCCTATAGAATTATGGATTGGTTAACATTGGATCGAAACAAACTAAAAAACATATCATAAGCATGTAATATTTTCATAAACCATTAAACATACTACCATTGTCATACATAAACCATGAATCACATTCATATGAAACATACATTAAAAAAAAAAAAAATCTCACTCAACAATATGTAATATCATTTTCACTAAAATACATACTAAGATTATTCCCTACAATACATAGTGGATTTAGTGGTCTCTATTCTAAGTGCCTTCATAATAGTAATTTCATACATGAGTTACGGAACTAATTCCACTCACAATTATTTCATCAAATTTCTAACTTGCTTAATACATAGTGGATTTAGTGGTCTCTATTCTAAGTGTCTTCATAATAGTAATTTCGTACATGAGTTACGAAACTAATTCCACTGAACCCATTCAATTATTTCATCAAATTTATAACTAGCTTAAACCACTAGACATATATTGTCATGACAATCATTCTCTAATTTTATCCCACTCTAGTTCCATAGCACTTCCTTGGGTTCCATAACAAAGAATGGTTCCATTGATCTAAATTACAATATTCCAATGCCACAACTCGCTCATTAGTTGGTTTCCTTAACAACTAATTCTAACACCCATTTCATTTACTGTGTTTATTGACAGCGAGCAACAATTTGTGCAGTGCACTGCGCGACTGTTCGTTTTGACGTTTTGAGAACTCTGTCGCGTAGGCTGTTTCGTACGCACCGTCGATGCAAGACCACTGTAGGCTCAACCTGCTGGACCTACCTCTCCCTACAATTTAGAGTCAAAGCACAACCAAACAAAACCACTTGGATTTTATAAATCACTCTAGTATTAATCCATAGACAATATACATAACAATAATCACACAGTTAATTATACAGAAATAAACCACAACATAATTCTGCAAATTTTATTAATGGGCCAATTTCTCCTGCCTCCATTACATTCAGTGGAGATTTGCTCTGAAGTTTCTCACCTCCTCACTCATCCAAATACTTGGTCTTCTGCGAGAGATAAATGCCTCCATTACATTCAGTGGAGCTTTGCACTGAAGTTTCTCACCTCCTCACTCATCCAAATACTTGGTCTTCTGCGAGAGACAAAAGAGATAAAATCTTTTCACCAACTACCACTCGAACACTTAAAACTTGGGCTGCTGCAACAATAATGAACAACATCTATCCATCAATGCAACCATTTAATGGAGCTTACTTAGAAGCCAAAAGGTGCCTTTCTCCAACGATCTCGTGGACCAACGAATTACTTAGTTTCTTCAACATTCCCTTCATCTATTCTGAACTCAAGGGAAAATATAATTCAAGCAACAACTAACTATTGAAAGCGAATAAGATATTTCAGCGGCCACTCCATTGATAGCGTTTAGAGGAGACGTGGGAAAAATTGTTAAATATATTGTACCCTCAACAGTATAACCGTACACTGCCAGCTGTACTGGACAGTTGTACTTTCAATTTCTGTCTTGCTTTGAGCATATATAAGCTCAGCTATTTCCTATTG
>SNQJ01S0191472.1:2420-13134 GCA_010110895.2 Picea sitchensis
AAGGTAAATAATAAAGTGAAGTAATGAGTGTATTATAATTCAAAGTGAATACAAAATAAATTATTTCAATAATAAATTTAATGGATAAATTAGAAGTGGGTTAACCCTAAAATAAGGAAAGTGGGTCCAAGTGACCTAGAAGACGTTTTTAAGGAAGCTACTTGGAGAGTATAAATAAGAGGAAAGGCTCTCTCATTTAATACGCACTTGAGAATATTGAATACCTATAGGTGTTTGAGGCAAAAAAAGGATATCTAAGCCAAAATTCTGAGGAAAGTGAAGAAAATAAGGCCGAAATACAAGGAAGGATACATTATTTTGATGGTGCTTTCTAAGGTATGTTATTTACAGGTCATCTCACCATTTTTGCTATAAATTTTTTTATATAATGATTCAGATCGTGAAATTGATATGCCATTAAGAAAACATATCCAAGTATCTATGGTAAAAAAATTAATCTTGTGGGTCGTTGTATTTTGGGAGTTACACTCTGTGGAAAATAGGGTTTGTGGCTAGTCCTAAAACTAGTCAAAAACAAGTGTTTCGAGTAAAAACATCATAACTTATTCATAACAGATCCAAATTCAATGAGACAAAATGTGTTGGTTAGGGTACATTCTTTAGTATTCTGTGTAACATTTTCATATCATTTCAACAAATACTCAGTGCGGGGCACTCTCTACAAGGTCGATCTCTAGAATAAGCCAGAATTAAGAAAGATATGCCATTTTTGCTATAACTCATTTTCTGAGAGGTTCCAAGTAGTGACACTTGGAGGAATTGCATAAAAGATATTGAAGAACATTCTATATCAGTTTCATATCTTTATACATTACAGGTACAGAGTTATGATTACTTCAAGTTAGGGTTGTTGACTAATCCAAAACTAGGCATGTGAGACTAAAGAAAAGTTTGATGAAAATGCTAGTATCTTGTTTTAAAAGTTAAGGAAGGTTTGTAGGAATGTGATCATATACACCAGGTCTATTACAGAGCTAAAAAATAGATTTGGATGATGAAATTGATGAGATATTTTGGTTGAGGTACATGTTGAGTACATGGTTGAGATAAGTAGTTGATGAGTTGGCACATACATGAGGTGTATAGTTTATGATGTTGGTACATATTGATGAGTAGTTGAAACATGATTGGTACATACTTGGTACATGGTTGGATACACTTTTTTATGGTACAGGTTGATTACAGGTTGTTTGGTACAGGTTGGTGCATGGTTGATGCACTTGTTTATGGTACAGGTTGATGCATGGTTGATGCATAGTTCAGATTTATTGGTACAGGTTTACAATGGTATATCTCAAAGTGATAGTGTGACAATGGTTCCATCATTCTACTTCTACTTCAGGGTGGCAGGACGGGGCAAGGATAGGTGGTTGTAGCCACCTTCCGGTTGTAGCCGGAGAACATAGGGGGTTGTAGCCTCCTTCTAGTTGTAGCTACAAAATTGGGGAGTTGGAGCTTCCCTCAGGTTGTAGTCTGAGAAAATAGGGGGTTGGAGCCTCCTTCCAGTTGCAGCTAGAAAAAAAAAGGAATTTGGTGCTTTCAATGAATGTAATTCTTCAAGACATATAAGAAAAAGCATTCCGTAGTTTTCTCCCAATTTGGGTTTCCACGTTAAACACTGGTGTACTGTGTATGTGTGTGATTGTTTATTTCTTACTACTCATTATTGGATAATAATTCTACATTGATATAACATTTGAAGAAAAAATATTATAATTGCGTTATTACTGATTCACCCCCCCTCTCAATAATCCAACAATTAACGTCCGGGCAGTTTGCATCCTTGCAATGAACTATAGTCGTTGATCTGATCACGATCTAAGACCGGGTGATATTTACCTATTGCAAGGATCAAGGGTCAAGTTGATTTGAGATAATGGTCCGTGCTCACTTTGGGAGTCCGGGCTTCAGGCGTTTCAAATCTTAGGCTTGGAAATTTCCTAGAGGAAAATCGCTGAAGTGATGTGGCGGCCTAATGTCGTATGATGTCACGGTTGCTGAGATGTCTTGGAAAGAAAAGTGATGCTTATCACATGGAAATGGGCTAATGACACAACCAAATGACCTGATATGAATGCCACGTGTCCTGCCTCATGAGTGTGCCATATGTCTCAACTGTTGGTTGCCACATGCTTTGACACTTCGGGACTCCGGCTCGCCAGGCTACAGGACTTTGGGAGTTTCAAAATGTTAAGCGTGAAGATATCCTGGAGGAAAACCGCCAAAGTAAATGATCTGTTGTCGCGTGTCGATGATGGATGAACGATCTAGATTCACTTCAGAATTCTGAGTTTCATGAGTTTCAAATGTGAAGCATGAAAAATATCCCAGAGGAAAATCTCTGAAGTGAATGATCTGTTGCCCCATGTCCCCTCTGATGGATGGTCTAGATTTACTTTGGGACTTCGGGTTCTTGGCTCTTCGGAAATTTCGAATGTGAAACCTGAAAATCTCCCGGAGGAAAATCCCCGAAGTGAATGATCTGCTGCCGCATGTCGTGACCAACGAATGGTCCATATTTTCTTCGGAAATCCAAGCTTCGGGAGTTCAGGAGTTTATGAATGTTATGCTTGAGAAACTCCTGAAGAAAAATCATCGAAGTGACATGTCAGGTTCTTCGGGACTTTGGCTCTTCGGCTCTTTGGAGGCTTCTGGTCTTCGGGAACTTTGTATTTCAAACTTGATATTAAAACCCGTGCGATTTTGGAACTTGAATGGACGAGAGATGTTGATCTATGATTTGCTTGGTGGATCTTTACCGTTGAAAATTTACCTGTCTATTCCCACAGTCTGAGCCCAAAATTTGCTACTCTGGATTGTTGCGTCATGTGCACGGGCATTCCTTGTACATATAAAAATTCTTGGGAAAACCTATGGTGAGCTCAATCCATGGAAAACGTGATGACAAGTAATTTGAACCAAACACGATGTATATTTCATCCTTCAAGAAAGACAGAAAATGAAATGCGCAAAGAATCAAACAGGAAAGAAGCAAACAAGAACCAAATCACTCAGTAATGGGAAAACAACTTAACCAACCAGAAAAAGGAAAAAGTTGATGAAGGCATATGGAAAAGAGAGGAGAGGTAGGGGATGCAGACCTAGGTTACAACATTGGCTCCAACTGGGGATAGCTCGTCCCTGTGAGGTGCTAAGAATCGTATATCAGTGCCTTGAGATTAGATAATTGCTCTTACCTTTCATCACTTACCCTCGTTTCTATCTGTCAGCCTTGCGTATCTATTATTGTCCCTCAACCATGCATTTTATTGAATTAAAAACTAAAAATACACCCCATTGCCTTATTGGGCTATGGAGTCTTTATTCACACACAACTAATTAATCAAAATCGACAATAAAGGAAAGTGTTTATGGTACAAGAGGGACCTTCTCCCATCCTCAAACAAAATAGTGTTTCAGGAAGTACCCATTTAATGGGCCTCCAAAGTTCTTTGTATCATCTAGATTGTGCAGGATGAATGTGTTGTTGTTCATAACTTCAACCACCTTAAAAGGGCCAAACTAGAGGTTGTCAAATTTACCATGCTTGGACTTTTTATCCCTTCTAGCATCCCACCTCAAAACCAGGTCACCTTCCTGGAAAATATCCTTCTTGGTTTTCTTATCAAAGGTTGATTTGATCTTGCTCTGGTATGCCTCTATTCTCTGATCAAGTGCGTCTCTTCTTTGTTGAACTTCTATAATCTAGAAGATCCTTCGTTGGATGTCATTGGGTTCCTTAATGTCCTTCTGCAAGAATTTCAGGACTAGTATACTGAGCTGAGTAGAAAAAACAACGTCTATGCCATAAACAAGCTGGAATGGTGAGGTTCCCAGAGACTTCTTAATGTTGATCATGTCAGCCCATAAGGCATATTTGAGTTTAGAGTCTCAGGATTTCTTGCTTTCATTCAACAACTTTTTAATGATCCTGATGAGAGTCTTGTTTGATGATTCTGACAGGCCATTTCCCTTAGGGTAATAGGGTGTGGAATGTGTCAAGGAAATGTTGTGACTGCCATAGAAGTCAATCATGTCTTTGGACTTGAATGCTTGGGCATTGTCTGTTACAAGCTTACTGGGGCAACCAAATCTGGAAAAAATATTAGTTTCCAAGAAATTCATGATTACCTTGTCAGTGGCATTCCTGGTGGGCACAACCTCAATCCATTTGGTGAAGTAGTCGGTGGAAGTAAGGATCCACTTGTGTTGCCCACTAGAGGGTGGATTTATTTCTGCTATGAAGCCTAACCCCCATTGCTGAAACAGACTACTGACTTTGATAGGTTTCAGGGGAAGTGATAGTAACTTGTGTTTCTCTGCAAAAATATGACATTCATTGCAAGCTCTAATAGTGGAAAACACATCAGAGAAAAGGGTGGACCGGTAGTATCCCGCCCTCATGATCTTGAGCTTGTGGCCTTCCAATGCTAGTGCCCTCCACACACTCCTCTGTGCATTTATGTTGTGACTTGTTTAGCTTCATTTTCATCAAGGCATCTTAACAAGATGCCAGCAGGATCTCTCCAATACAAGTTCTGGTTTGAAATGCAGAATTTGATGGATTTCATCTTGAGAGACCTGGTCTTTGTATTCTTCACATCTGGTGGACACTCAAAATGTTGTAGAAAATAGATGATGTTTTTATACCAAGGTGAAGAGGAATATTTTTCAAATACCTGTAAGTTGTCTTGTCCAGGCTGTATGATGGGTGCATATGATTAGGTGAAGATTTGATGCAACTCTAGCACCTTGCAGTTTGATTCTGATAGCAATTTGTCTAGTCCTTGCCCCTTAATCAATTTGGTGGGATTTATGTGAAAATCATACTCCAACAACTTGACAATCCATTTTCCTCTTTTCCCCTTGTTGTCTGGCTGGACCAAAATCTCTTTGACACTGCTACTAGGAACAAAGGTCGTTATGCTAGACTGTAGCACGTAAAACCTAAAGGCCTTGAGTGCTTTGACCAATGCATAAGCCTAGTTCTCTAATATATCATACTTGAGCTCAACATCTTGGAGGGATCTTCTAAAAAAGGCTATGGGCTCCTCATGCCCTTCTTCATTTTTCTACAACAGTACAACAACAATTGTTTCATCTGAGGCAAAGGAGAAGATGAAGAAATCTTTGGTATAGTCAGGGCTGGCCAATACAGGTGCTTCGAATAGGGCTTGCTTGATTGTTTGGAAAGATGATTTTTCCTATCACAACATATTTCTTCAACATGTTAGTAATGGGCTTCATAATTTCAGCAAAATTAGGCACAAAATTTTTGAGGAAGTTTATCTTACCAATAAAAAACTAGACAACCTTTTTATTTATGGGGATCTCAATTTGTTGAATGGCACAAAACCTGTTTGAATTAATTTTTATGCCACCGATTGATATGATGTGGCCTAGGAGATTCCCTTTTGGCATGGAAAAGTGAGACTTCCTAGGATTGAGAGATAACCCATACCTCCTGCATTTCTTGAAAACCTGCTCCAAATGATGCAAATGTTCCTCATCAGACTTGGAGAAAATGGTAATATCATCTAGGTATATGACCATAAATTTGTCTTTCTCTCCCACAAAATCTATGTCCATGGCCCTCTGAAAAGTGGCCCCTGTGTTCATGAGCCCAAAGGGCATCTTGCCATACATGAATGTTCCCCATGGGGTGGTGAATGCTCTCTTTTCTGTATCTTCCTCGCAAACTGCTATCTAGTTATAACTAGAGTATCCATCCAACAAGGAAATTTTGCGTGCACCTACCACCCTCTGTAAAATATGATCCATCTTAGGGAGGGGGTAATTTTCCTTCAAAGAACACTTGTTGAGATTTCTGAAATCAACACATAAGCGTATCTCCCCACTTTTCTTCCTTATAGGTACTAAGTTGGCCACCCAGTTTGAATACCTCAATGGTACAATAATCTTGGCATCCAACATCGTTTTTAGCTCTTTCTCAATTATGGACATTAACATGGGATTAAATTGTCTAATCTTCTGTCTGAATGGCTTGGAGCCAGTTTTTAGAGGGATCTTGTGCTGGATGATGTCAGTATCAAATGTCTTCAAATCTTCACAGGACCATGAAAAAGTATTAGTGAACTTTTTAATCAAATTGGCATACTTTGTTCTATAGCCAATGCTTTGGACAACTTGATGATCTTGGGATTCTCATTGGTCCCAATATTTCACTCTGTCACCTCCTCTTCTTAATTCTTCATGGCAGTTCCTTTGTAAACATAATTGTTGTTGAACAATCTTTCCAATGGTACTAGTCCTCTTGGAATGTGATTGGTTTTCATCTCCACAATATCATGACCAACCACTATCTTCAGCATATGAGAAGATTGTTGATCTTCTAATGTCTCATTTTCATCTTCTTGACTTTCTTGATCAATTGAAATATTGGAGAATTCATCAATGGTGTGAAGAAATCTTTGCAACTCTAAATCATCACTAAAGACTTGCCAGTGCTTTATGTTGTCTGGTATGGTTGTTCTGTGTTTGATTTCCACCTGATATTTAATATTTGGGCCAATGGGAGGCCTAAACATGTTGGAAGCTAAGGCCAAAGAATCAACTTTCTAATTATGTTCTTTGGGAATGAAAGAGAGGTTAAATGCTAGAAAGAAATTATCGATTAGGTCCCATACCTCGTTCCTGTATTGCTTGAGCCTTTGTTGCTTAGCTTGATAGATATTTCTCACTTGATTGATGACCAACTCAGAATCACCAAAAATTGCTAAACAATCAATGGCCATGTCTTTGGCAGCCCTCAATCCCAATACCAGAGCTTCATATTCGGCTATATTGTTAGTAGTCTCAAACTTCAGCTTATAAGAGAGGGTTATAACTTCTTCCAAAGGGTAAATGAGGAGAATACCTGCACCAGATCCTTCTTTTGATGAATAGCCATCGAAATACATCTTCCACACCTTGTTTTGTTGACCAGTGATTGGCTTATCTCTGCATTGGCTGACTGATATTTCAGGTTCATTATCAACTAAATGAAAAATAGATGAACCAATCCCATCCTCAACAACATAAATGGGGTGATTTCTTGGGTTCTCATGATCACTGACTATGTAGGCTAACCTTACCTCTCTGTATAGCCTCCTATGTTCACCTCCAAACACATGAATGGTGGCATATGTGAGTTCCATTTGTAATGATCCTCCAACCTTCTTAGCCCAAGTTATGGTTAAGAGCATGCCAAACTTTGGGGGAATATCGACTACCACAATGTCCATCACTACACTCTTCATGGGTAATTTTGCTAGAGAAACCACCATATCCTTTATCAATCCCATGCATTTTACTTTCTTAGAATCAAAGGAGTACAAGCCTTGGTAAGGCTTGGTAATCTCCAGACCTAGTTCTTCCATAACAACTTTAGGCATGACATTGTGAAAGGATCCTGAGTCCATAAGATAGTTGTGCATGATCTTATCATGGACATTCAAAGATATATAGAAAGGAGGAGAAGCATCCGAGCCATCCTCAATGTGTGGACCCATAGTAATGGCGGAGTTTTCATCCTGTAGACTAATGATATCAGAAGATACACTAGAAGGAGTAGGTTACAGAACTTTCATGATGGATTTCTTGAAAGGTTCATTTTTTAACAATTTTGTCAAAGGGACAGGAATCTTGATTTTGCTCAGGTCATGTTCCAGGCTAAAAGAGGTTGGTGGCTTATCAACTTCCTTTATTTCAGGGGAAAAAGGTTTTGGGAGTGGAGGTGACTGAGTTTTAGATGGCATACCTTTATTTTAATTTGGCTTGGGGGAGCTTCTACTTGTTTGCATTTATCAGAGGTGGTGGCCTTGGAAGCTCCATTTCTCGTCCTCAAATCGTATCTCTTCTTGGGTTGACCTTGGATAACTCCCTCCTCCCCTATCTGATCATCAAATTGATTTGATAATTGTGCTACCTCATCTTCTTGTTGTGTTAAGTGACTGATATATTAATCTGTCTCGGTGAAAAGAAAAATAGTATCGTCCACAACATCATTGTCTACATCCATCTCCTCAATCTGATTGTTTTGGAAATAGGGCACTACCCTTTTATCATCAACATTTCTCCTTTCTCTCTGCATTACTTGAGGAAAATCACTAGGCCTTCTAAATTGGTTCTGATTTCTATTACCATCCCCTTGAAAAGTATGTTTGGCTATTCGGATTCCCATTTTATCTTAGCTATATCAGAAGTCATATCCTTCAATGTCTTAGTCATCTCTTCAAGTTTTGGATCAGATGTAACTGGGTTAGAGGAGTTAGGGGCACCCTCTCTCTGTTTTTTCTTCTCTTTATCAGATCTAGTCTTTAATCTGTCTGATGCAAAAATATTAGATTCAACTTCGATGGCTGCTTCCTACATGGATAACAACGTGGTTAATATTGTCTCTCTTAGGAGGAGGGAGAATTCTGCATCAAATGCATTAGCATAAGTGATCTTGGTAGAGGCCTCCACTGGTTTGATTTCAACCCGGATTCTACCATACATTTTATTGAATCTCTTGGTGAAGTCTGAAATAGATTCACCATTTTTTCTCTTTAGAGCCCCAAATTCAGTGATGTAATAAAGATAATATCTCCTATCTCCCCATTGCTTTATGAAAGCCTCGTCCAACACCTCAATATCGATAATGGAGGCTGTAGGAAGACTTCTGAACCATTTTATGACCTCCCCATCCAGACTCTGTACAAACAACCTCATCCACACATCTGAATAATCAATGTTAAAGTTGTCTACAAAACTGTAAAAGGATACCATATGTTCTTCAGCAGTTATTTAACCTTCCCCATTATATCTTGGCATATATTTCATGTAATCTGTGGTTGGGAGTGCATGTAAAACTATAGGTAGCACTAAGGGTGCATATCTGGTAGCAATTATGACATCCATCCTATTAACGACCATGGCTTGAGCAACAAGAATCTGCAAATTTATGGGAGATATAGGAGTGGATGCAGGACTAGATGCTGAAGTGGAATCAAGAGTAGAATATGTCTAAGCCCCATTGGAATTATGATTCTCAGGGCTAGCAAATTCAAGCTACTTGTGATGATGGTTTGAATTATTCTCTTTGTGTGCAGCTTTTCCCTTGAGGGGGGAAGTGTATATCTGAGGTACAATGGATTTCCTTATTTTCCTTTCTAGCTCAGAGATGATTGTGTTATTCTCAGGGTTAGAATTAGATTTCTTGGCTTTGATGTTTTTAGATTTGGATCTGTTGAATCCCTTTCGGGGTGCCAATATTTCTTCTTTAAATTTTACTCAGTGAAGTTTACAGGTGAAAGATGGAAGTCTATTGGTGTCTGATATTTGTTCACCATCAAAGGTTAGAGTTGATCAATTATCATTCTCCCAGGGAAAGATATTTCATTACTCTGTTCCCCGACAACGGCGCCAGAATATGTTGGTCCTAAGGTCTACACCTGACTGCTAAAGGGCAAAGCTAGGCCACCTATCAGTTTAGAATGATTGTTTCTTTTATCTTTTTGTTG
This sequence comes from Picea sitchensis, assembly GCA_010110895.2. Classification (NCBI taxonomy): domain Eukaryota; kingdom Viridiplantae; phylum Streptophyta; class Pinopsida; order Pinales; family Pinaceae; genus Picea; species Picea sitchensis. The sequence goes on from SNQJ01S0191472.1 coordinate 11,945, forward strand.
GTTGGTCAGAGGGTTATTCTATCAAGACAAAGGCAAGGTTGGGTTGGCATAACGATATGGATGAGGGCCCTCCTTAGTTGATGGCACACTAATGACATACCAATGAAATAATAGATAACAGAGGGAAATAACAAACTACTCAATGAATAATCTGCTACAAGAAGTTCAATACTTAAAATATCATTTCAAGACATCAAACATGTATCAAAACACAATAACTCCCATAGGTTGCAGAAAACAAATCTTTACCAAAGCATTAGCTATTTGACAAGTTGCATATCAATAAAAATAAGTCATACAATAGCTGAAAGGAAATGAAATCTACGTTGCACAAATAAAAAATTGTATTCAAGATAAGAATGAAAACACATGAAGAGTTGAACGAAACATTGTCATCAAGAGTATGTTCACCAAGTAGAAAGCTTTAATCCATGCATAAAATGGGTCCAACCAGTTTGTTGTATTGCTATTATTTCCTCAAAAAATTCGACCTTTACAATAACCAAAAACTAACTATTTAAAAGAGTCGCACAAGCTCTCGTCCTTAGGGGACTAAGACCTCAATCTAGGGAACTGTTCGTAAAACAAAATTTTAACTTCACTAAGGTACCATAATCAAATAACAAGAGTGGTTCTTATCACACACAGAAGACCACTCTTGCATCTAATCTAGGAAAATGCTGGACTTAATCAAATAACAACTACTATTGTCTCTGCGACAGAACTGATGCATGTGCTGGAGGAACTGAGTGGCCAAAAATAGGCCTCAGAGTGACAGAGCAGAGCTCTATGTTGAAAAACTTCATGTCTGCGGACTGTTGGAGGCCACTAGATATAACCAGCTGCATGAGCAAAGTTTGTTGAAGTGTTTATGAAACTAATATGTGAAAACTTAAATCTCTATCTATGCCTGAGCTTTCGAAAGCCAAGCACACTCTGTATTGACCCTGTCAGATGCCATATGTACCTATGAAATAGCTTTGTTGGAATGGTTGTCGGCCCATTGGACATGAGGGGAGATGTGGAGGCGAGCATCCAATCGGGGGATGGGATGAATGGATGCAAGGGTAGATGGCGTGTACTGTGGGACACAGGTGGCACATAAGGAGAGGAGGAGTAGATAGGTTGGGAAGTGAGTGGAGAATAGGTGGAAAAAGGTGAGAGGGGGTGGTATTGAAAAACAACCCGGG
>SNQJ01S0191473.1:0-17982 GCA_010110895.2 Picea sitchensis
TCAAATCAATCTAGTGAGCCCATTAGATCTTTTTCTTGTTCTAAGGATTTGTAGTGGGACTCACTATTCTATTATATCAACCAAAACACACATTCAATTCTCTTATCATTGTTCAACTGCAAAAATAAATGACAATCAATTCTTATCGACTTCATCTTGATTCATGGGTTTGAGTGGACATATAACATGGTCAATGTTACATTAATGAAAATAGGTTAAAATAACAACATTGAAGATCAATGTGCAGCATGAGATCTCTCATAGAAGCATAATATTATTATGTTTAGTCACACAAATATCATTAAAACTGTGTATTTAAAAATCTTTACAAGTTGTGCAATTCCTAGATTCTTCCATGTTATTAAAGATGACTTGTGGAAAATTCAAAAATATGAACATAAAATGAAAAAGTAGACTAAAACAAAATAAAAGATGACTCATTTTTGAATTATGGAATTCTCGGGTTATCATTACCAGGCTTCATGACAGTTGGTTTAACTGCATCCTTACATATTACTGTATAATTCCTTATAACAACTCTCTATAATTTCTTACAGTAATATGCGAATGAATATATAATTATGCCCCTGACAGTTGGTTTAACTGCATCCTTACATATTACAGTGTAATTCCTTATAACAGCTCTGTGTAATTCCTTACAGTAACTACTACTATAACAACTATAACATCATACATAACTACCATAACAACTCTGTGTAATTCCTTACAATAATATGTGAATGAATATATAATTATGCCCCTATGGCCAAACCGTGGGCATGCCCACGGCTTGGCCACAAGGGCCAAGAAATTATGTCTTAATTATAAATTGAAAATGTAAATTAAAATTTAATAATACATTTTAAATATTAAAACTAAAATTATATACTCAATATTGGAAAAATACCTGGAGTTCGGTGCGCCCACTCTCACAAACGCCAACATGACCTGCACTCATGATCTCTGCACTCACAGATGCACCCGCCTACACGACCTGCGCTCACGACCTATGCACTCACAATCGACAACAAAGTTCGTAAAACGGAAAGAAACAGAAACAAAGTTCGTAAAACTTTTCAGGATTGATGTGTGGTTGATATATAAATAAGCTTTGGGTCGAAAGATTGTTTTGCCGAAATATATTTCAGCCGGAAGATAGTTCGGCCGAACAATCGTTCGGCCGAAAGAGTATTTCGGCCGAACAATCTTTCGGCTGAAAGAGTATTGACGGAAAGAAAATATCCGACCGACTAAATTTTTACACGCAAATCGAGGGTGCGGTCAATGCACCGTTCGATTTGGCATTTCATGTTTCGGCCGAAAAATAATATTAGTTTGGCCGAAAAAAGGTTTTTCGAAATTTTGGAGACTCGATTGTCACGAAAGTGTAACCCACCTCTGTGATTTCACCCTTATGAACATTTACTTTTTGGGTTTTGGGAGGTATAGTTAGAAAAAATGGATAAGTAACAATGTAGTGATTTCCTCCCCATCCTATTATGCATAAATATACCTGATCCTCCTCCTATCATACCCCTATAAGGGTTAGGAGGGTTTCAAGGTTATGAGGGTTCCTCACCTATAAAATCTATGAATTCATATGGGAAGCAAGTTGAATTGGAACTGCATTGTGATACCTGAACATTTGAGGTTGCAAAATATAACCTTATTCCAAGGACCATAATTTCATTTATTTTCTTAGGTGGGATAGAAAGGGGTTTGGGATCTTTGGAAGAGAAGGACTCCAAAGTGGCTCAGAGAGATAGAACATATTTTATATCTGTATCTCAAAAGAAAGAAAACTCTGAAGTAAAAAGTGGGAGAAAATTATCCTTGTTTGGGGATCTTAGAGAAAATTCCCCCAGGGATGCTTCAAAATGATTTTTTTAACTCTGAATTGCAAAGGTCTAGTTGATTCCTCAAAGAAATTGGCCCTAAAGAGGTTATTATATGTAAATAACTCATTTGTCATTTTTTTCAAGAACTAATTTGTCATTCAGGACCTTTCCAATATTCTACGGGGTTGGGATTTTACTTATATTGATGTTATAGGGAGATCTAGGAGAAACACTACAAGCTGGAAAAAATGATCTTTCTCCTATTCTCATGTTCTTAGGATTTCTTATTAATTCTATGGACCTTTATGTTCTCTCCAATCCTTGGGAAAGAAATTACTTGTTTGAATATCTATGGGCCCTACATGGATAAACTGGAACACTAGTAAAAAATATCCATTAGTGAATGGATTCAAATAGGATTGGTGGTGGTCAAAGGGAATTTAAACTTCCTGTTGGGAGCATCAAAATTTTGTGGGTGATATATGTCGATATCAGTGACCACCCACCTCTTCCACTGACTCGCAATGATTCCCCATCTTGGAAATGTTTCTATAGTTTTTTTAGTTTCCAAACTTTTGGCATGTTTTTGAGGCCATAAATGGTGTTTTTTTATCCCTACAATGAATTAGGGTTTCCATAGCATGCCTAATACTTCAAAGAAAATTTTATTCTCATCGATATCTTTCCAAAAATCTATTGTGCACCCTAAACAAATTTTATATGTGGAAGTTACATCCTTGCAAAGTTAACATATCAACTAGACTACTTGAGGCCCTCATTCCTTTTGCCACTTCATCTCACAGTATTGGGGTTTTGGATCTTTTGGGGTTTTTCCTCTTAGGGTTTAGTAATTTATGTTAAAAGGTCATTTCATCCTCTTCTAATCTTCTTCTTGCAAATGAGCATATATGACACCTCTCTCTTCAGAGATAAGATGCCACCATTTTATCTAGCTTGTATTACTTTGTATTTCATAGTCTTTTCCTATTTCATTTATTAATAGAATTAGGTTATCACTGTACTACTTTTCTCTCTACAATATTCTTGTGTGTGTGCTTCCATTCCTATTCATTCCTTTCATTTCCTTCTCTATATAATCCATATCAGTGGTATTAGAGAAATATGATGTTTTTTTCTTCTCAATGCATTTTCCCGATCAGGTCAAGGAATAGAGAGCTGGGTCTCAAACTAATTTCTCTTGGGGAAGACCACTCTCAATAGACCAAGTGGACTCCCATGGAATATTAAAAAAAATATGACAAAGAAGGATATCCTATCAAGTTGTTTCTTAAGGATTCCTTTGCAGGGCATAGGAACAATATAACGAATAATTTCACTCACGTCCTTCGATGACTACCAACGGTAGTCGAGACGCCTTCAACAATCAACCATTTTGGAGGTGCGACACACGAAAAGGTGCAAGTTAAATTTTATATTACTTTATCTAAAGTAAATATAGATGAAAATTATTTCAATAAATGGTTAAATATACTAAAGGGTTATTACTTAGTTCAAACATTTGAACATTGAAAAGATCACCTTTGCACTCCTTAAGGCCCTTCGAAATATCAAATATTGGTGGGAAAGTTACTTGGAGCGACATGATGGAGATGAGTCTACAAAATGTAGGATAGAACCCACTTTGGTGGATTTTTCTTATACCCTCAAGGAGGAATTATACCTTTCTTGAAACTATGATGACCTATACACAATATGGACAACTATGCATCAAGGGAGAGACCATATGGTGTCAAAGTATACTAATATATTCCATACCTTGTGCTCAAAGCTTGGTATTAGATATTCGAAGAAACACTTGATTTTGAAGTATTGTAGTATCCTACATAGCTATATCCAATCATAGATGTATTTCTTAGAAATCTCCTCACTAGGAGTCGCTTATCAATATGCTATCAAAATCGAGTAGAAATTTAAGAAAATGAATAAGCATGAATTTGGGTTTGCAAATCCACTGCAATAGAAGCATGGTAAAAGTGGCCCTAAATTATAGAACAAAGTACACATAAGGATATCCAACCTCAAGAAAACCAGTCCAATATGCAAGTAAATAAGGGTAATTAGAACTCGAAGAAGGACACTGAAAAGTGGTGTGAGTTCCACAAAATCTCATGGCACAACACTAGTGAAAGTCACTCAAAAAAATCATGGTTGGTTGAGCTGAAATAAAAATAATCAGAATCTAGCTCAGACTTTGATTTGGAGTTGAATAAGGGAAAGAAAATTATTGATGCATAACCTATTTCTACCATCGCAACCAAAAATATCCAATAAGAAGAGTTAGAGGATCCTGAGGATGGGGGGAACCTATTCCATTAAAATATGTGGGTGAAGGGGACTCCACTACATTTCGTTGTTGATAGTGGTAGCCATAAGAATATGATATGAACCAAGGCCATCAAGAAATTGAAGCTACTGACAATGTCACACCCCCAACCATACAACATCATTTGGTTGAGATAGGGATAAGACATCCATGTCAACCAACAATGCCTCATGTCCTATGGCATCAAGCCCTTAAAAGAATATGATGTATTGTGTGATGTTTCCTAACTTGAAGTTTGTTATGTTCTTTCAGGACAACCCTATATGTGGAAATTCCATTTTATTTATGAGTCCAGGCCTTGTAGTGTCATTGTTACTTTGGGAGGCCAACTCTATAGGGTACCAAAGGTAGTTTTGACTACCATAGTTTCCTTGATATCAACAAAGCAATGTCGAAAAGTAATCTCTCAAACCACAAAAAATTTCCTCTTGATGGTTCAGTCGAAAGTGAATGAAAGGTCATTGTAACCACCACCACCTTGGCATGGGGCCTCTCTAAACAACAGAAGCATGAGGAAAATATTATATAGGAATATATATATATATATATATATATANCTTCACCTCTGGGGTTGTCTCTACACTACTAGGTTAAAAATTCAAACAAATTGATACCTGGTGGTCCTTCATCTATTGGCCCAATATACAGACACTATCTTCTACAAAATGAGGAAATAAAATGTCAAATTCATGAGCTCAACCAAAAGGGACATGTTACACCTTGGATTCTTTGTATTGTACCCTATATTTTTTCACGATATGTAACTACTATGATTAGCCCAGATTTTGATTATTTCTTTGTATGTGGCCATGATGGGATGCTTGATATACACGTTATGGTTAGATGGTTACCCAGATCCCCCATGGTGGGTTGTATTGGCATGTACTTTTAGTCCCCATTCTCAAGGTGCTTGCTTTAATTGCACCAACTGACTAACCCTTGGTGGTGGTAACTCCGCCCATGTCGAGCAATTATGTCCTAAGTATGTATGTTGGAATTCTAAGGTGGATATACTAGGATACATGATTTACGAGGGCCCTAACTATTCACGCATTCTATTTTCTATGTAAAAGGTGATTTCTCTCTATAAGGGTTGTCACACCCACATGGACCCTCTCTCTCATGTATGTACCACACTTTTTTCATGGGCCCTTAGAGATTACTTGTCAAGAGTGTTTTAGGCTTGAAATCATAAAAATGGATGATATAAGGGCTAGGTTTAGATGCACAAATGGAATATAAGTGGAAAAAGGAGTGTCTGAATGATGGAAAAATAGGGGTTCAACATCAATGGGTATTACATGGGTGTAGTCTTGATCTAGGGAGGAATACCTATATGCTATTATTACGAATTATTTCATGGGATGGTCCTCAACTAGACTACCTAGGGCAAGGATCTCTATGCCTTTGTACAAGTTGTCAAAAAGTGGAAGCGCTATCTGATGAGAAATGAGACCATTATAGACACAGATCACTGGCAACTCCAGTAAATGTAAGCCTAGAATAAGTTACAACAAACCACCAACTACAAATGGATGGGGTTCTTACAATAGTTCCATTTGGTCGTAAAATATAAGAAGGGTAGCACAAATAAGCTCGCATACATTCTTTCATGACTACCCACATCCAATATTACAACTTTGGGAACTTTGATGCACATGGAGCCTTTTACCCATGATGCATACATAAAGGCATACATAGAAGATGAGGATTTCAAGGAGGTGTTTCAGAAGCTACAAGGCCAAATTCATATAGAAGAAGGTGAAATCAATGCTGACTATCATTTCCATAATGGTCTATTATACAATATCGACAAGATTTTTATTCCTAAAGGTGAATGATTGCAACTTATCATATAGGATTACACTTCCAAGGTTTCAAGACATTTTGGTGTTGGGAAGATAGTTTCCAACTTACAAAGGTATGTGTACTAGCCTATATTACAAGGATATGTAGCACAATTTATTAGAGGATGGATACTTTGTTGTATCAACAAACCCAACAATAGGAAGCAAGGTCTATACAATCCATTATATGTACCCACTCAACCTTGGGAAAGTATTTCCATGGATTTTGTGGGAGGGTTACCAACAACTAGGAAGGGACGTGACTATCTATTTTTGGTAGTTGACAGGTTCAGCAAGATGTGCATTCTCATGCCTTGTAAAAACATCATTGGTGGATAAGAAGCAACAAATGAGTTCTATGAACAGGTCTGGGTGCACTTTGGGATAACAAGGAGCACCATCTCATATAGTGATACCAGATTTTGCATTGTATTTCAAACTACATTGTAGGAGAATATGGACACTAAGTTAAAGAGGAATACAACATTCCATCCATAGACAAATGTGAAGACAACAGTAGTCAACATGACTTTGGTGCAACTTTTGAGGGGTTACAATTAGAAGCATATGAATACTTGGGATGAAAATATGATCTATATACAACACTCTTATAACAAGGAAGTCCACACTTCTACTAGCAAGTCACCTTTTGAAACTTTATTTGGATATTTTCCAACTTCACCCTTAGATGTTGTTTATGGAAAACAAGGAGGAGTGAGGGAGGACCTCATAGGAGATGAATTAAAAGTAGAAAATTTGTTGAGAATATCAGGAAGATTCATTTGCAAGTACATGAGACACTGAAGACGTCACATGAAAAGTACAAGGCTATACATGTCTATCACATAACAAAGAACATTTAGAATGGGATTTTTAAGCCCTAAATAGTGGCTCATTACCCCTTAATTGAGGAATATTACATTAGTAATGTTATTTTATTTATTTCGGCTTGAGTCCATTAGTTGTAATTGTACCTCCTAGTCTCCTATATATACCAAGGAGACATTTTCATTTGGAATCATCTTGTATTTAGACATTTATGTGGGGTATAAGGAGGTTTCCCCCTCGAAGAGTCTTATTAACTTTAATTCTCTCTTTTTCAATGTGTTGAGTACTTATTCTGAGGTTTTTCTATGCTATATTGATATTTGGTTCTTAACATATGGTATTAGAGCTCAAGGTCTTGGGGTTTCACTGCTACATATGAGACACCTTGGCATTTTCTCTATAACTTGTTTTTTACGATGTTTCAGAAGGAACCTTTTGGAGGATATTTATCATATAGATCAAGGTATGTTGGGTTAAATTTTCATCTCATGAAGATTTATACTTTAGGAGATACAACATGTGTAAGATAAGGTTTTGGAATCATCCTGAATTGAGTCATCATGGAATGTTCGCTATAAAAAATTTTTATGTAACAGTTTCAAAACCTGAAATCCAGAGAATATTCACATAAATTATTAATTTATCTATGATAAAAAATTTATCTTCTGGGTCATGTTACATTTGTAGATACACCCTATGGAAGATAGGGTATTTGACTGGTCCTATTAACTAGTCTCAAGAAGGTGTTCCGAGTAAAACAATCATAAATTATTCCTAGAGTATTCCATTGAGTGAGATCATTTTAATTGGATAGTGGACAGTCTGTAGTATTTCTGGTACAAGTTTAATAATTTTATACCAATTATTTTGTGCAGGGCATGCTATACAAGTGATCTCTCCTATAAAGGCCAAAAATCAAAAAGTTGTGGGGAAGTTACAATAAATTCTACTTGGCACATCCAATTTTGATCAGACATGTGTCATTGCAGAGAAGAAATATCAGAGAACTACAAAAAAGAAAATTTCATACCCAGAAGGGCTGAAATTTTGGAGATATAATAAAAGAAAGATTGTCTAGAAGAACCACGTCAAAATCAAGGTTTAAAGTGATAATTAGCCATCATGCCACCAAATAAGGGAACTTCTACACCAAATAAGCCTCCAGACAGTCCTACTTGGACTCTTGATGAAGATGAAGAAATGCATAGGGACATAAATGATTTACAAAGTAGGCAGTAACAAAAGATGAACTACCAGAGATGATGGATTCAACAAAAGCTAAGTTGGAGGCAAATAATACTAAGATGGATGGTTTAAAAGGGGAGATCATGGAAGGATTGAAAATTTTCCTAATAGAGAGGACACATGAAAGAGAAAATGTATCCCATGAAATTCATGATGAGGACACAAGGAAGATGAATCAAGAATGGAGAAACTCAAACTTTGGGTTGAAGACCAACCACTTTCCTAAGATCGATATGAGGAAGTTTGATGGCAAGGACCCAATCACATGGATACTTCAGATGGAGCAATTATTTGATCTACATAATGTGCCACATACAAAAAAGGTACGGATTGCTTCTTTATATTTAGAACCCAATCAATTTGTGTGGTATTGATGGCTTTTTTCTCGCAAATCACTCTTCACCTTAAGAATTTTCATGGAAGAAATGATAGCACACTATGAGGATACACGGAGAAATACCTTCTTTAGCCAATTGATAAATCTCAAGCAAAAGGGTTCAGTTGCAGAGCACATTGAGAACTTCCAAAGATTGAATATAAAGGTAACAAATATTCCATATGAGCACTTGATTGATGTATTGATAGGAACTTTAAGGGATAACATTCAAGACGAGATTCGTCTTTGGGAACCCAAATCATTAGAGAATGCATTTAGGGTGGAAATAAATGTTGAAAATTAAAATATGGCTATGGCTACTAGAAGGACCACTCCTAACATCTATCGAGAGAATAAATTTCCTTCTTCTAAAACACCTCAACCTACCAGGTTGACACCTCAACAATTGGAGGAAAGAAAAGAAAAAGGTTTATGCTTTAATTGTGACAACAAGTACAGTAAGGGACATAAGTGTGGTGAGAAGAAATTATTCTATTGATATTGTGAAGAGGAATAAGAACAAGAACAAGAATAAGAACAAGAACCATCTCAAGATGAAAATGTAGACGTGATTTCTTATGAAGAGTTGACTCCCACGATATCGTGTAATGCATTGGCTAGAATTAGCACTCCTCAAACCCTCAAAATCGAAGGATATATCAAAAAGAAAAAGGTAATAGTCCTAATTGATTCTGGTAGTACTCATAATTTCATTCACTATAAATTAACTAAAGCTCTCAATTTCTTTGTATATCCAACACCAGAGTTTCAAGTAATGATTGCAGATGGAGGAACTATCAATTGCTCAGGAAAATGAAATAAGGTCAATCTTACTATGGGGGAATATGTAATGAATAGTCCAATGATTGTTATACCCATGGGTGGTGCTGATGTCACACTAGGAATCCAATGGTTACAATCGTTAGGAATAGTGGTTTTTAATTTTCAAGAACTTTTCATGAAATTTTCATTGGAAGGAAAAGAAATTGAGTTAAGAGGTATCACAGGGAAACTCGGTAAGGTGATAATCTCCAATGGCATGAAAAAATTATTGAACAAGGGGCATCAAGGTGTAATTACACAACTATGCTCACTAGATGTTCAAACATCTAAGCCATATATTCCCCTAGATCTCCAAGGGATCATTGATAAGCATTCCAAAGTATTTGAATATGTTCCCAAAGGTTTTCCACCCACTCGAAATCATGATCATGATATTCACCTAATTCCTGGGAGTGTTCCTCCTAACACCGGGACATACAGATACCCTTATGCCCAAAAGAGTGAAATTGAGCGCATGGTTGAAAAAATGTTAGAGTCTAGCATTATTAGACCTATCCAAAGTTCTTACTCTGCACCAGTGGTAATGGTATTCAAGAAAAATGGCTCATGGTGTATGTGTCCAGATTATAGAGAGATCAACAAGATCACTATTAAAGATAAGTTTCTCATTCCCGTCATTGATGAATTGTTAGGTGAACTACATGGAGAAATCTATTTCACAAAGTTGGATCTTCGTTCAGGGTATCATCAGATTAGAATGAAGGAAGAAGATATCCCAAAAACAACATTCCGAACTCATGAAGGCCATTATTAATTTTCGTTCATTCCTTTTGGCCTTATAAATGCACCTTCCACATTCCAAGGGCTAATGAATTCCATTTTCAAGCTCTTCCTTCAAAAAGTTGTGTTAGTATTTTTTGATGATATACTAATCTATAGCAAGTCTTGGGAGGATCATGTGCGACATGTTGGCAAGGTGCTACAACTACTAAAGGAGAAACAACTATATGCCAAACCATCAAAATGTTTCTTTGGGGTGAAGGAGGTAGAGTATTTGGGTCATATTGTATCTCATGAAGGTGTCAAGGTAGACCCTAACAAGATTAAGGCCACGATGGACTAGATGATTCCCAAAAAATTGAAGAATCTTAGAGGATTTTTGGGTTTAACAAGTTACTACCGTAAGTTTGTTTGACACTATGGAAGAATAGAGACACATTTAACGACACTAACTAATAAGGATGGATTTTCATGGACTCCAGAGGAAACTAAATCTTTTGAACAACTTAAAGAGGTGATGTGAAAATCTCTTGTCTTGACCACTCCAAACTTCAAAAAAACCCTCCTTCCATCACTTCTTATCTAAAAGAAAAATATAAGGTTCAAGCAGTGGAAGATAGCATTGATCATCAACAACAAGTTCTCCAGAGCTTAAAGGACAACCTGACCATGGCACAAAATCGCATGGAACAACAAGCAGATCAACATCATAGTGAAAGAAGTTTTGAAGTAGGGGATTGGGTGTTTTTAAGACTACAACCATACAAACATATGTCCCTCAAGCAATCCAAGAAGGATAATAAATTATCACCAAAGTACTATTTCCCTTATAAGGTGTTGCAAAAGATTGGTACAATGGCATACAAATTGGAGTTGTCTGCATCTTCATGAGTACACCCAATTTTCCATGTTTCATTCTTAAACAAGGTTATAGGTGACAAGATCCTAGTTCAAACTATATTGCCAGAACTTGACGAGGAAGGAAAAATAATATTGGAGCCTAAAGCCATCACTAACACAAGAATTCGTCAGCTGAGGAATAGATCCATTTCATAGCATCTCATTAAATGGAGGAAACTACCGGCTAAAGATTCCACTTGGGAAGATGAGACTTTTATATAGAAGCATCCAGAGTTACTCAAGCATTGCGGACAACATTTTTCTAAAGGGGAGGGGAATGTTAAGCCCTAAATAGTGGCTCATTACCCCTTGACTGGGGCATATTACATTAGTAATGTTATTTTATTTATGTCGGCTTGAGTCCATTAGTTGAAAAAGAAAAATAAGGTTCAAGCAGTGGAAGATAGTACCATCATCAACAACAAGTTCTCCAGAGCTTAAAGGACAACCCTAATTCATGGCACAAAAATCTATGAACAAAACGGTGATCAACATCATAGTGAAAGAAGTTTTGAAGTAGGGGATTGGGTGTTTTAAGACTACAACCATACAAACATATGTCCCTCACAATCCAAGAAGGATAATAAATTATCACCAAAGTACTACTCTTTATAAGGTGCTGTAAAAAGATTGGTACTATGGCACACAAATTGTAGTTGCCTGCATCTTCACTAGTTCATCCAATTTTCCATGTTTCATTCTAAACAAGGTTATAGTGACAAGATCCTAGTTCAAACTATATTGCCGTAACTTGACGAGGAAGGAAAATAATATTGAGCCTAAAGCCATCACTAACACAAGAAATTCATACCGAGGAATAGATCCATTTCATAGCATCTCATTAAATGGAGGAAACTACCTACTAAAGATTCCAATTTGGGAAGATGAGACTTTATATAGAAGCATCCAGAGTTACTCAAGCTATCATGACAACATTTTCTTAAAGGGGAGGGGAAATGTTGCCTCCCTAAATAGTGGCTCATTACCCCTGACCGGGGCATATTACATTAGTAATGTTATTTTATTTATGCCTACTGAGTCCATTAATTGTAATTAGACCTCCTAGTCTCCCATATACCAAGGAGACATTTTAATTTGGAATCATCTTGCATTTGGACATTATGTGGGTATAAGGAGGTTTCCAAGAGGCTTATTACCCAAATTCTTCTTTCGCTGAGTACGTGATTCCGAGGTTTTTCTATACATATTGATATTTGGTTCTTTAACATGGATAGCAGAGTATGCTTACAATTGAATATGGAAAGACTATAGGGTCCTTGTAAGAAGATCAAGGCCTCTATGGTATGGTCCTTTGAGGTATTGTGGGGGTGGGAGATAATTCCTATACATACCAATCTACCTAGATACATGCTGTGCATTTGCTCGATAGTGAATGTGGAAAATCTCAAACTCTACAAGCTTCCTTCCATGTTGGATCAGAGGGAGGAGTAGGTTCTACCTTCCATAGAGGAATTCAGGAAGGCACCAAATTCTCAAGAAGATTTGGTAGAGGACATAGTTTTGCAGAAGCAGTCTAGAACTACAATATAGGGGCATCATGACCTTTTTCATATTGGGTTGAAAGGACAACTCCAAGCAAAGCAAAGTGGTACACCAGGGAGAAGGTAGTGGAAAACTTTCCTCACCTCATCCAGTAAAATATTTTGGAGATAAAGGTTCCCAACCTGGAGGTAAATTCATGTTTAATTTATTATATTTTCATCTATCTTGGATGCTTTATGGGTGAAAAAATGGAGGAATGAATCAGAGCTCATCGCTGTCTAGTCCAAAACCATCTAAAAATTACTTTTGGATCCATTTTAGGCATAAATGACACGCTTATGGTTCAAACCTTACTATGGGGATAAAATCTATATTATACACATTGATACCTTTCTAACTGCGGGTGTAAGAATCAATTTCAATCGAGGTTCATATGCTAAGATATGCCTCCCTAAGTTGGATTCCATCAGATTGAATCACTATGGTGTGAATGGATGCCACATCAACCTCCATTATTTAAATGTGTGGGACTAGCCATGGAGTGGATTTTATAAGAACATTCTATAAGGTTCAAACATGATCAATAATTGATGAAGGAGAGCCACACCAACCCTAGATGGTTATCCGACCATGTTTACTACCAGGGATGGTAGGATATAGAAGGGGTTTCATTCTACATTTTATTTTGTTCCATGGTAGAGAAGAACAATTGGGAGTAGGAAATTAAAGAGCATAACATAGGCGGTTAATAAGCATGTAGAAACCCCAATGACCACAGGTCTCAGGTAATTCTATAGAGAGTGCCTTCTCCTTGTACTTGCATTATTTCCATACCGAAGAAAAGAGAGCAAAGCAACATCACCTTCAAGTTGGGTTTTCTCCCTAAGAATTTCTGAAAAGAAAATATTTGTGTTATTTTTGTGTATGCAGTGTGATTGTATTTTACTATTCTCTATTTTATTCATTTCCATTCATTTAAAAACATAAGATAAAACTGTGATTCGAGAATCTAAAGGAATTAACCCCATGGTGTAGATTGGTTTTATTTATCGATTTTGATGAACTGCTCCAATTGAATATCCATAGTAGTTTATAGATCATGTGGGCATGAGGGGGTGGAGCAAGCAAGGAAAAAGGGAAGGAGGTGAGAAGAAGTAAATCATTTCTAGGGCCATGGGACACATATATTCTTCTCAAAACCTTGTAATGGCATTGACATACACAACAGTAGGTCAATAATCCTCTCAAGAGTCAATTCATGGTTGTTTGAGGCATCCCTCTTGGCCCTAGATGCCTAGAATCTTCCTTTAGGGACTAACACTCATGTTTTTTCCTCTGGATATGTACAAGGCCCTAAGACCCATGTCCAATGCTAAAAAATTCTAGTGATACCTATATACCCAATTAGAGGAAAATAATTCCCTCTTTTAGTCATTTATGTAGGAGGATGTGAGGGAGTGTAAGAGGGAATGGGTGATGGTGGGCTGGCGATGAGAAGAGCAGTGAAGGGCTGGATGGGCAGGGAGGGGAGTTGTGGGCATGGGGAAGAGGCAACCATTGGAGGGTTCGGAAGGAGTTGGATAAGAGAGGAAATGTGATGGGAAATAATGAGGAAGAGGGAAAGGGGGGAGAAGAGATAGAGATAGTGGCACCGGGAGAGGTGGGCATGAGGGGGTGGGGTGAGAGGGGAAAAGAAGGAGGAGGCAGTGTTTTTAAACGGAAGGGTAGATGGGTAGGGGAAGAGTAATGGTGGTCATGAAAAACGTACTTCTTGTAGTAATCATGTTTTATGTATTCTCATTTAACTATCATTTTACATTTTA
Organism: Picea sitchensis; assembly: GCA_010110895.2. Taxonomy (NCBI): domain Eukaryota; kingdom Viridiplantae; phylum Streptophyta; class Pinopsida; order Pinales; family Pinaceae; genus Picea; species Picea sitchensis. Next base: position 14,268 of record SNQJ01S0191473.1, read on the forward strand.
AAAATAAAGTGTAAGTGTGTGTATTCTAAACATGATACTAAATGGGAAAAAATGGAAGGGAAACCAACAATTTGACCTAAAATTTGGTATCACTCATTTTGGACCGAGGAACTACGCTTTCATTTAAAACATCGATCTTATCAATCCAAAAGGGCAATTTCAACAAATATTTTCTAACCATATTTCAATGATAACAAATTGAAAAAAGTCTAATTCCTATCTGTTTCATACACCATTCTTCGTTCATAGTAGGAAGTAGAGATAGAATACAAAAATCTTTCTATCTCTATATATAGTTGATATACAAATATTTTGCTAAGTAAGTTTTCTACTATGTAATATGTTTTGAAAAGCAAGGGACAAATGAAGTTGAAATGTTGGAAAAGAGATGTGGCTTGCATTTAAAGAGGAAGATTAAAAAGTTATGACGGAGGAGAGATTAGTCGTTGAAATTAGATAGTAAAATAATAAAAATAAAAATAAAAATTTATTATTAGCTAAAAAAACTAAGCAAAATATAATAAAAGAGCCTTAACTTCAATAAATAAACAGAATCAATAAGAATAATATAAGATCTTATTAATGAAAATAAAATAATATTCTATTTTCTTTATGATGATTTCATATTATCATTATTAATCCTTTGTTTTCTCTTTCACTTTCTAACCTTCCTCTTTAAATACAAACTACAACACTATTTTTCACTGTATCAACTTCATTTATCCCTATATCAACTTCATTTATTTCTATGGCTGGAGTGTCAACTACATTTATTCCTGTCAGCTAGAAAAGTTGAACACACTACAGATTGAAAAATGACCTGCCACCATCCCTTATATCAAGACTTTTGTGTTCATCCTTATACTTTTGTTCACCAGGTCCATTAAACGTGACCTGGATTTCTCGGGACTCAGGTGATATCACAATCGTCCTTTATATCAAGACTTTTGTGTTCACTAGTATCACTAAACGTGACCTGGATTTACCGGGACTACAGGTGATTGATTGAGAGGCCCAAGCATAGCTTCTACGCTATAAGTAACCCTCGCTAGGCCTTGCTTCCACACAATACAATAATTTGCATCTATACTTCCTTCCCACTCCAAGTGCTTAATGGAGTAGCTGCCTCTTTGGGCAGTCGGAGCTTGCATGGATCACAGCGACGGTACTCGCAGTACACCAGAAATGCTTGTTCAGTTTTAGTTTGCAATCTCTTGTTTTAAATTCGAAAACTCTAAATTTATGCTCTCTCATTACAGTTTGAATTTACTGTGTTTGTTTTGTTGCTGCATATCCGAGTTATATATGGTAAAGTATCACTGATAAACTCATCATTGATTACAGGATTGAGAGGCATAAAACGGCAATAATAACGGGTGCAGCAATGGGCCTCGGAGAAGCCATCGCTTGGCTCTTCGCAAAGCACGGAGCCAAAGTCATTATCGCAGACGTTGCAGACGAAGCCGGCAAAAAACTAGCCGGATCCCTTTCTCCTTCGGCAACTTACGTGCATTGCGACGTGAGCAAAGAGCAAGACATCAGCGCTGCGGTGGATTTGACCATCGAGCAACACGGGCAGCTTGATATCATGTTTAACAACGCAGGAACTGGAGAATCCGGTTCGGTGAAGAGCGTAGCAGAGTTCGAGATGGAGCAATTCGATCGAGTTATGAGCGTAAACGTAAGAGGGTCATGCTTGGCATCAAGCACGCGGCTCGCGTTATGATCCCGCGGAAGAAGGGCTGCATAATCACTATGGCCAGCGTTGGGGGGATATTAGGAGGATTGGCCCCATACGGATACACCGCCTCCAAGCATGCAGTCCTAGGGCTCACGAAGAGCGGAGCAGCCGAGCTCGGGAAATACGGGATCAGAGTCAACGCTATCTCTTCTTATCGCGTGGCCACCGCTGGGATTGTCCATCACTTGAAAAAAGACAAGGGCTCCTCCTCAATTTCAGAGGAGGATCAAGCTGTCGTAGAGGCTTTCTGCAACAGTAATATCAACTTACAGGGAACGACTCTTACAGAGGAGGATACTGCCGAGGCTGGTCTGTACTTGGCCAGTGATGAGTCAAAATATGTTAGCGGGCATAACCTTGTCGTGGATGGCGGAATAACGGTTGTCAGTCACTCTTAGGGTGATTCCTCTGTTCAGTCGAACTATATTGTTGCTTGCTGTTGTTATATTATTAATTGCTTCGAAAGGGGTATATTTATTGAGAATGCATAAAATTAATGATTTTTTAATCTTAAATTATAATTTGATGACTACACATTGAAGATACCTACTTTTAAATAATTATTAAATGTGCACTTCTTTCAACTTCATTATTAAAATTACACATATTAGGCAAAACCACGCTTCCATGCTATCAATGGATTTAATCCACCTGGTCCGCACTTTCCTCTACTTAGATTTTTCACTACCCTCGGGGCTTGTCCACTTGTTTCATTTCCCAAGATCTGATGCATTAAACCAGTTGTAAGCCTTTCCGCGTTCACTGTCACTGTGTGGTGCATTTCGTTATAAGAAGCTCACTTTCCCTTTCTCCTTAGAAAATGTATTCAAATCATCTTTATTTATTACCCTATAGTTGTATGTCTATTATAGTTGTATATCAATTGAAAATGTGTCATAATTAATAATTTTTAATCTAAAAACTTAATTTGATGGCTAACACAAAAGATGTTAGCATATTTTTTTTTGTAGTTCTCTTAAATTATTCATAACTTCCTTGCATTTATGAATGTAACAATATTTTCACATTTTACCTAATTATATTAAGAAATTCATTATAAGGCTATAAGGATTGCCACACTTATCTCGTGGATCGATTATTTACTATAACATGGGGTTTCAACTTAGTGGTGTTCTTTTATTTTTTTCCTATGCATAGGTGGGGTTTCTTTTCATTTTTTTTCTCTGCTCTTGACCCGAGTAAGTGAGGTTTTAATTGCTTATGCTCTGCTCTTTTAAGAGGTTTTAAGGTTTTTTATACATATTAATCTTTGTTTGACGTGTTTTATACATATTAATCTTGTTAATTATAAACTAAAAGTAAAATATTAATCATATTAAATAAATGTGGCATTAAAAAATGAAAAAAAAATAGTTTTTATAATTAAAAAATCATTAATTGTTCCCATATATAGGTGTATTACTTTAAAGCTAGGATATTTACGCCGAAAGGCGTACACCTATTGACAATGGACAGATTTAATAGGGGTTTAGTGCTTAATAAGTTTTCTATGGACATGATTAAATATGGTTGGAATATTCTTAGTAGTCACACAAAATAAATGGCTGTGATTTCAATCATTAACTTCCTTGCTATTATAAAGATATCACTTTATGTGTTTACTTTTTTACATTTACCTAATCATATTTAAAAATTACTTTGATAGCTAACTGATTGCTATGTAAGTGATTAACAGAAATTAAAATATTAACACCAGATAAATGAAGCCCAACAGTTTATTTGTTAATAGATAATAAAATTTAATATATTCTTTTAAAAATTCATTTCATTTTCTCAGCCTTTCGGCGTTCACCAGCAGCTATTTTGTTGTTGTGCTAGTTGTATTACTTTTAAGAGTAAAAATTTACAACGTGTGTGAGAGGCACTAGGTTGTCAACAAAGAAAACCTTAATAAAAAATTACAACATGTTTGAGGGTCACCAGTGCAGAGGTTGTCAACAAAGGAAACCAATC
>SNQJ01S0191474.1:0-17982 GCA_010110895.2 Picea sitchensis
GGATTGATCATGTTGGGCATTGTAAATGACCAAATCCCCTTTTGTGGATTGGTCAAAACCCTAAAAGAAATATGCAAATTAAGAAGTCAACCCCCAAACTAATTAAAGTGGTTCTAACCACCTAGAAAGAGAAGTCGGCCCTACCAGTAAAAGACACCTCCTTTCAGCACCTGCCAGTTTGTATAAATAAAGGGAGCCAATGCCTCATTTGTTCACTCACTCATTCGATCATCCAGAGCGCAAGTCTGGTAGCTGCAATTGGAGAAGAAGAAAGAGAGAGAGGCGCATTACTTGGGAGAGGACTTTCTGTAGTGTTTGTTTTATTGTCTTGGCATTGTATTGGCTATCTATATTAAGGAAGTTTTTGTTGGGTTTTCTCCCCCATGAGGATTTCCCCGGATAAATGATGTATCTCTTGTGATTGTATTTCGCTCAATGATCCTATCCGATCCTATCTATCCTATGGTTATCTAGTAAATTGAAAAGAAACCTAATAATAGCTTAAACTTTAACATGGTATCAGAGTTGAGCTAAAGAGAGCATCTTTCACACGAAAAAGAAAAATGTCATTGTTGTCATACAAGGAAATTAGGGATTTTTATTGAAGAGGAATTTCATCCCAAAAGTCATCTATAAAAGTGTGCCCTAGCCCAAGTAACTCTTTAGCATCTTCAGCGCACCTTTTCAGTGGACAAAACTCCTAGAAAGTGAAACCCTAGTTTTCACCAATACCAGAAGTACCAGAAAACTAGAAGCACTAGTTCAGAAATCCGCTAGTCAAGTTTGAAGGAGAAAAAAAATATTTTTCTGAAATCTAACCACACCAAGCTACTCGCCTCAACCAAGCGTACCTCCTGGTAAGTCCAAAATTAAATTACCTAGCTCCAGGTAAAAGATGTCTGCAAGAACCAAGCTTGTTGACAAGCTAGAAGGTGTGGAAAACTTCCATGCCTGGAAGTATGTGATTGGACTAATTCTTGAAGAGAATGACCTAGCAAGATTCATTAAAGAAGATGTACCAGAACCCGTCGATGCTGCAGCTAAAGAAAAACACCAAAAGGACACAGTTAGGGCCAAAAGAATCATTGCAGATTCTATCAAAGTTCACTTGATTCCTCAAGTGTCTTCAAAGAAGACTCCAAAATAAATGTTTGATGCCCTAACTAGATTATATGAAGGAAAGAACATAAATCAGAAGATGAATCTAAGAACTCAACTCAAGAATACAAGGATGCAGAAAGGAGAAACAATCCAGGAATATTTCTCCATAATATCACAATTCAAAGAATAGATAGAAGCAATTGAAGATACTATAGATGAAGAGGAACTCATAATGACATCCCTTAATGGTATCACAATACCTTGGGATGCATTCATCAAAACTATTTTTGCTAGAAAGGAGAAACTACAATTTGACACTCTTTGGTAAGAATGTGTTCAAGAAGAATCAAGAGTAGCTAACCGAGAAGCTTTGTTATCAAGAGATGAAGATCAAGCCCTAGATACTCACACTAAAGAAGGAAGAAATAAGTCTTACTTACAGAAAGAAACTCATAAGGAGTCTCACCCCCAAAACAAATTCATATATAAAGAATATCAACCAAGGAGATTCCAGAAGTTTCAGAAAGGACAAAGAAGAGAAAAAGATTTCTCATCCTACCAATTTTACCATTGTGACAAGATGGGACACATTGCGAAACATTGTCGAGCTAGATGAGAAGAATACAAGAAGAAAAACAAGAGGCACCATGCCCATGCAATTGAAGATGAAGAGTAACCCACAAAGATGATAAAAGAATCAATTGAATACTATGTCTTAATCTTTGCTTTCTCAGGATCAGTATCACCTCGTGAGGACACCTGGCTCATTTATAGTGGTGCTTCCAAGCACATGACAGGTCAAAGAGACATTCTCTCTTGCCTTTTATAAAAGAAGTGTTGGCATAGGGGTAGACCCAGGGTTCAACGCTAAAATAGCACACCAACAAAACCCTAACTATTGGCCCTTTCAGCAACACCTGTGAAGCAGATGAAGTCTCACCTAAGGTAGAAGCAGGGGTGGTTGCAGGACTCAAGTGTCTACAACCTTAGCTGGGACACAGATATGGGATTATAATACTTAACAGAGCACTTAACATCAACAATTCATCAATATTCAACCAATAACTACTGCACAGATAGAATAGAGCATCGCATCATTCACTCAGATCTGATGTGTTTAAGCACTTTATCATAAACAAGCAGGTTATATCTAGAAAATCAAGAACTAAGCACCTTCATATAGGTCAGATATAACATTATTACACATCATTAGCACAAAGCATCAACAGATTTATCTATCTCTATCAAAGCACTTAGTAAGAGAAGTTATAAACACATCAAGACAAGCACAAAGCGGAATAGCACAGTGTTTACGTGGTTCACACCCACTTCGGGGCTACGTCCACCAACTCTTATTCTTTATTGTCTTTAGTCAATTAGTTATAAGCACAGAGCATCCTTCCTTGCATCATAGCACAAAGCACTTCACAGCCTGTTACAATACCTTGCACCTAGCTCTGCAAGTCTTTCCCAGTATGCACAGAGCATCTACAAACCATACTAGCACTTAGCACTTAGCTTATCAGCCTTACATCACATAGATCGTCTCTATCTTCTTTATATTGCCTAGACATCTATATATACATTACAAAATAGGCCTAAACATGGGTAAACCCATGGGTCGACATCCCATGCCCGTTACATAATCCCAAAAACCCAAAAAGGACCCAAAAAAGGGGGCGAGATCTGTGATCTCCGCTTCATCTTGCGCTCCTCCTTCGATAGGTTGTCGAAGTCCAAAAATAGGTCAAACTTGACCAGATCCCTCAAAACTTGGTCAAGGGCCAATAGGCCCCCAATGCTCACATGTGACTCGTCCTGAGTCACTCTGATGTAGGAAGTTTTGCTTTGAATGCTTGAAGCTTGGCTCGAACTTCTTTGACTTGTTGTTGTGCTACAAGCTCTTGTTCAACAAACTCTTGAATGACTGCATCATTCACAGGTCCTTCCAGGCGTTGTTCTATTGCGGTGCTAACCTGCTCCAGTTATGCTCCTTGGCCTTCTACCTCTGTAAAAAACTGATAGACCTTATCTTACATAGGTTGGAGTTTTTGAGTTATCTCCATAACTCTGCTCTGGATAGTATGGATTTGTTGCTGGGCGATTCACTGCTCTTGAGATCTCTTCATTCTCTCCACAGTTGTCAGGGATTTCAGCTGTGTCTATAGTGTTTATGTGTGTTGCTTCACCTCCTGGAGTTGGGACTCCAGTGCCTGCAACTCTGGGTTCTCGGTAAGTTTCTCATATGTCTGGGCACTGCGATCAATGAATTGTTTGCATTCTAAGGTAAGGTCCTTTATCCTTTAAACTGCGCTCCTGGTAGTTGCTTCTCTTTGGTCCTTTACCTCCTGTGGGGTCTCGGGCACAGTGCATAGTTATAGGTTTGCGATGCGTTGTTGCAGCTATTGGATCACTTCTTCAAGTTGCGCTACTTGCTTCATGACTTGATCCTCTACCTTTACTTCTACGACAGTCGCAGAGCGCAATGCTCTATTGACCACTTCCTTCACTTTGAGTTGCTCGGTAAGCAATTGTTCCTTGCCTTTCTACAACTGTGCCTTTTCTTCATCGAACTTCACTTGGAGAGCACTCTTTTCATGTTCAGCAGTTCAGCGTTGTTCTACAAGTACTCCCTGTACTTGTACCAAATCCTGGGTGGCTTGCATTGTTTCCTCTTGTGCTTGTCGAAGGCGAGATTCGACTGTATCAGCGAGCCGGTGGAGTTGGGTTGGCTCATCTCCCAGTTCCGGTGTTCCCAGTGGCAGAGGTGCAGTGGAGACTATGCGACTGGACTGTAGTGCCTGCTACACCCCTTGGAGTTCGACCTCAATTCTATTATACATCTCCTCCTTCTTAGCTTCTTGTTTCTCTGCTATCTCTAATGAAGCATCGTTCATGGCTTCTATGATGAAATTGAAATCATCAGAGGTGAGGACAGTCTACATCTTAGTTATAGGGGATTTTGATTTCTTCCGGGAGGAAGGTTTCAGGGGGGAAACCTTCCTTTTCTTTGAGGGGTCCTCCTCATCTATGGGCAGTGTTACTTCACCTTTACTTTGTTTAGATTTTGTGCCATCTATATCTTCGCCATCACCTCCTTGCTCTGGTGACATGGAATCAGTCTTCACCAAGGCACTTCTTAAATCATGTACTTCGTCATTCTTCTTTGTTTTGCTAGGTCCGAGTGTATCTTGCACAGCTTCTGGGCTGTCGATGTCGGATATCTCCGCAGGGTCGGATGGAATAAGGAGGTCAGCAGACCATTCCTTAGTAATCTCCTCTAAGTCCTCCTCTGTCAGCTTATAGTAGGATTGAAGTTGTTTCTTGTGCTCGTCAGCTCGCGCTGTGATATAAATGAAATGTCGATCAACATTGAACTTCATCAAAGGCCTGAATAGATGTATAATGTTCAACGTCATGCGAGGCTCGGAATGTATGGCTATCTTCAGCTGATTGTAGTATGTATGGAACACGACATTTGACTACCATTTCTTATTCATGTCACTTGAGTACCACAATGTACTAAACTTTGCAGCCAATGGTTCGAAAGGATCGATGTCCATGAAGGTCACACCTTCCAGTATCTCCCAGGCGATGAAAGTGATTAGGATCAAGAGCCAGCTGAAATGGAGTTCATATCCTTGATCTTGCACTTCTCTATAGTCAAGTTCCAACTGGTTCACCAGGTACTTCGCCCAATTCATTTGTAGGCCCTCTGCGCACTTCCCTGCGAGTTCGATTACAAAACCAGTCATTTGGGTGGGTCAGTTCTTGCATACTAACTTCCCTGCAATCATCTGACAGGCAAGGCACACTGCCCCATTCTAAATAGAGGCTACCTTGTAGCCTCGTGTGCCTTTCTCGACATCACTATAGGTGTCCTTGATCCTTTGTGTGAGAGCACGGTCCATGGCTTTTCTAGGATAGAAGTCTTGTGGGTCGGGTCCTTGCATACTCAAACCCGTGATCCGATTGATCAAGGTTGGATCAACTGTGATACGATGGTTTAGCCACAAATATCCGCCATGGTAACAAGATAGCAACAGCTTGACACATGCATTCACCTCTTGGTGTCTTCTGAAGTGGGGAATTTTCATGACGTTAAGTAGGGTGGACTGCGCGAGGTTATGGGTCCATGCTTGGGGAATTACCTTTGAGTTTTTCCCTTTTGTTCTAATCAGATACTTATGTGGGGCTAACATGTTGTAGACTTTCCGATCTCTGAGGTTGAAGTCACTAAACTTAAACGCTGTGATCTTATCTTGGTCTACTCGCACTGCGTGTATCCTCTTCGGGAGTTACGCAATGACCAAGGCGTACTCAAAATATCTAGGTACATTGTCGTGGTTTACAACACCACTTAAAGGTGGTATATAGGTGGGTAAGATAGTCGGGATCAATTTAGCGTTCTCTAAGTCATACATGTGCTTAGTTCTCTTCTCATCGGACGGTCGGGATGGTCCTGCTCCACAAGCAGTGGATGGAGAGGTTGGCAATCCTCTTGTGGATGATGCTTGTATACCTATAGACATCAACATGACTCTTTCAGTCATGAGGTCGATCAAAACTTCCTCAAAAAAAAATTCTGCAGCACTCAACTTGTCTGACATACATGCTTGGTGTTAACAATCTCAGGTTCGGGGGGGTAGCTTAGACACAGTAACGAGATAGAGAGCAGAAGCACGATGATCACTGTATAAACTCAACTTAGTCTGCGAGCTCAAATTCTTAATTGGAAAAAGTGTTCTCGGTGCATGGCGCAGTGGGATAAATAGGTAACTCGACAATGGGTAACTTGCAATGGGTATGAGGCCTTCATTAACTCATTTTTGTCCGTTATGGTAGTGTCCCAACGGTCGGATGGCAAGCTGGTTGGCCATAAATGGATTTCTATCCATTCGAAGCATTGATCTAACGGTTATAATGTCCCCAACGGCTACATTTCTTCATCATGGTGAAGTGCCATGTGTCGTTGTTCTGATATCCTGGCGAAGCTCCAATTTTGCAATTTTTCCTTCTATGAGGTTCCCTCTGGAGCCTTCTGCAACTTATCGATCTTGGCTCTCTTCTTACTTAACTTTCTAGCCTTCTTTCCATTGAGCTTCATCTCGGTATTCCTTTTTCCATTCTGATTTTTGTTTTCCTTTGACCTAGTCACTTCGTGTTGTTGAGATTCTTCCCTAGGGTTCTTGGATAATACTTCTTCTTTGTTTGGGATAGGTACTTCAATCTTTTGTCGGTCCTCTAGCGTTCTTGCAACTTTGACATCCGGGTCTCTAGTGTTAAATAGCTTCGATTTGTTCTGTTGTTCTTCGATCAAGTGTGTGATCCTTCTAATCATGAAATCTTTTAATTCTTGCTTCTTCTGCTCCAAAACTTCTTCTTCTTCCTTTCATCTAGCTCGATCTATGGAAATCCAAGGTTTTCCTAATAACATGGTAAATGGGGCATTGTCCTTGATAAATTTAATAATCTCAAAATCTTCTTCTGTCGAAGTTCCATTGGCAGTCATAGGTATCTGAGCGAGCCTTCCACATAGGTTTATCGGCTTTCCTCTTAATAACCCTATTCCTCCTCATGAAGGGATCATAGCAGGCTTCCCTATATCTTCCCAATTTCTCTCTATCATGATATTCACCTGTGCTTCCTTATCTAGAACACAGTCAATGTCAAAGTCTCCTATTCTTGCTTCAAGGCATTTTTTTTCTTTGAAGATCTCTGATAATCTGACATGTCGGTGGTCATTTAGGGTTTCATTTATTTGTAGCAATACTTTCTCTGATCTTTTCTAGGATTCTGCTATTTCTGGATCTACCTTAGGGTTTTCTTCATTCAGATTCATTCCTTCAACCTTAGCAATCATTCTAGGGAAATCCAAAACTTCATGGTCCATAGATTTACAATAAAGACAACTAGGTCTTCTCCCAGGGAATTCCTTAGCAAGATATCTGGGTTTTCTGCAACTGTAACAAAGGGTTAATCCTCTCTTTCTTTTAAGTGATCCCCAACCCTTTCTGTACTGTGCGCTAGGCTCATAGGAGCTAACCTGCAAAAAAATATTTCTAGGACCCTGCATCCATTTGTTAGTCCAAACATTCTTTCTATGCATAGGTATAACATAATTTTCACTATTCATATTAGATCTATTCATATCAAATCTTCTTTCATCTATTAATACCCTAGTTTTCAAGCTAGGATACAATCTATCAAACATACCTAGATTCATACTTTTGAAACAAAAATTTCCACTAATCTTAATTCTACAAAGCACAAAGTCTTCAGATCTATAACTTTTCATGATTCTTACCTTTATCAGAGCACAGAGCTTACAGATCTTACCTCTTTTATTCAAATCAAACTTATTTTCCTTAGCATAGCTCTTGTCAAACTAAGTAGAGTACTACGCACCAGAGCAATAGATCTACGCATAGAGATTTCACACTTTTAGGTCGGATCTTTGCACAAAGCTTCTTCTTTCTCAGTTCCCAGCAATCACAATTTCAGGTCCAATACTGCGCACTTCAGCAGTATATCTACACATAGAACTTATCTTTTCTTTACTTCAGTTCCCAGCAATCACAGTTTCGGGTCCTAGCAACGGAACCATTTGTTGGCACAGGGGTAGACCCAGGTTTCAATGCTACAACAGCGCACCAACAAAACCCTAACTATCAGCCCTTTCAGAAACACCTGTGAAGTAGATGAAGTCTCACTTGAGGTAGAGGCAGGGGTGGTTGCGGGATTCAAGTATCTGCAACCTTAGCTGGGACACAGATCTATGATTATAATACTTAACAGAGCACTTAGCATCAACAGTTCATCAATATTCAACCAATAACTATTGCGCAAATAGAACAGAGCATCGCATCATTCACTCAAATCTGATGTATTTAAGCACTTTATCATAAACAGATAGGTTATATCTAGAAGATCAAGCACTAAGCACCTTCATATAGGTCAGATCTAACATTCTTACACATCATTAGCACAAAGCATCAGCATATTTATCTATCTCTATCAAAGCACTTAGCAAGAGAAGTTATAAACACATCAAGACAAGAACAAAGTGGAACAACACAGTGTTTACGTGGTTCACCCCCACCCCGGGGCTACGTCCACCAACTCTTCTTCTTTATTGTCTTCAGTGAATCGATTACAAGAACAGAGACTCAAAACCCTACTTTGCCTAGGACAGGAGATCTGTGCACCTCGCTAGATCCTCCTTCCTTGCATTACAGCACAAAGCACTTCACAGCCTATTACAATACCTTGTACCTAGCTCTGCAAGTCTTTCCCAGTATGCACAGAGCATCTACAAACCATACTTGCACTTAGCACTTAGCTTATCATCCTTACATCACATAGATCGTCTCTCTCTTCTCTATATTGCCTAGACATCTATATATACATTACAAAATAGGCCTAAACATGGGTAAACCCATGGTCCAACATCCCATGCTCGTTACATAATCCCAAAAACCCAAAAAGGACCCAAAAAAGAGGTTGAGATCTGTGATCTCCGCTTTGTCTTGTGCTCCTCCTTTGACAGGCTGTCGAAGTCCGAAAATAGGTCAAACTTGATCAGATCCCTCAAAACTTGGTCAAGGGCCAACAAGAAGTTTCCTCAGAAAGTTACACTTGGAGATGATTATCAATACCCCATCAAGGGAGTAGGAGAATCAAATTACAAGCTTGATTCAGGGACCCCAATGAAGATGAAGTATGTACTATATGTACCGGGTTTGACAAAGAACTTACTCTCCAGCTCAACTTTAGAAAATAAAGGCTTCGGATCTGCCTTCATAGATGGATAATTCCTTATGTGGGCCAAAGGAAAAACCATGGAAAAATCAATTGTCATTGGAAAAGAAGAAGGTGGCTTGTATAAACTAACGGGTCACTCAGAAGCAGCCATGACCCACTCCATTGAGAATCCATGTAAACTTTGGCATAGAATACTAGCCGACATCAACTACAAGGCATTACCTTATGTAAGAAAGGCAGTCACAGGTCTACCAGAACTCAAGGTTGACCATGAAGGTGTGTGAAATGGATGTGCACAAGGAAAGAACATCAAGAACCCTTTTCTGAAGAGAGACAGTAAAGCATAAGGAGTCCTAGAGATCATTCACTTAGATGTGTGTGGCCCATTGCCATCATCCTCCATCAGAGGGTATGTATACTATGTATCCTTTATTGATGACTATTCTCGTAAAACCTGGGTTTACTTTTTGAAATCAAAAGATGAAGTGTTCATTAAATTCAAGGAATTCAAAGCCTTGATAGAGAATATTTCTGAAAGAAATATCAAGATATTCAGGTCAAATAATGGAGGAGAATACACCTCAAAAGAGTTTGCAAACTTTTGCAAAGATGTTGGGATCAAGAGGGAGCTCACCACTCCCTACAATCCCCAACAAAATGGTGTAGCAGAAAGAAAGAACATAACTATAATGGAAGCAATGAAGACCATGATCCATTATCAAGATCTTCCAATGCACTTATGGGCAGAAGCAACAAAAACAACAGTATATGTACAAAACAGATTGTCCCATGGTGCACTTAGGTTCAAGAACCCTGAAGAGATGTTCTCTAGAAAGAATCTAGAAGTAAGCCATCTCAAAATATTTGGCTGCTTAATATTTGTACATATTCCAAAAGAGAAGAGAACCAAGTTGGACCCTTCAGGAAAGAAGGGAATATTTGTTGGATATTGTGAGGTCTCCAAGGCCTTCAGATTTTATATACCAGGTTACCATCATATTGAAATAAGAAGGGATGTAACCTTTGATGAAGACGTAGCACTCAAGAAATCAAGAAGATGCTATCTTGAAGAAGTATATGAAGAGAAACCTGTAGCTCCCAGAGTTGCAGAACCAGTGAGGGAATTCATAGCTTCCCCTGATGAGGAGATTCTAGAATATCATGACATAGTAGAATCTCAAGAACCTCCCCAAATGATGATCTCCCACGAGAGAAATCCAGCCTGGGCAAGGGAACTTATTCAAGATGGAGAGAAATATGGTTTCCCCGAAGGAACCATGAGACAAGTGAAGAGGCCTAAGCCATTCTCCAGTTATATGGCTTTGATGTGTGATCTCTTAGAGAAGGATCCTACCTACTTTGAAGAAGCCATTTAGAAGAAAGAATGGGCATATGCCACGACAGAAGAATACCAATCCATGATAAAGAATGATGTATGGGAAATAGTTCCCAGACCGAAGAGCAAGGATGTGGTATCTTCCAAATGGATTTTCAAAATAAAACATGATGCTGACGGAAGTATTGAGAAATATAAAGCAAGGTTTGTTGCTTGTGGATTTTCTAAAAAGAAGGGCATTGATTATGAAGAGACGTTCTCTCTTATAGCCAGATACACTTCAATTAGAACCATCATAGCCCTTGCAGCTAAGATGAAGTGAAAGTTACACCAAATGGACGTGAAAATGGCCCTTTTGAATGGTGTCATTGAAGAAGAAGTGTATATAGAACAACCTCAAGGATTTGAAGTTGAAGACAAGAAGACTCATGTGTACAAGTTGAAGAAGGCTCTCTACAGATTGAAGCAATCTCCTAGAGATTGGTATGGAAGGATTGACAGTTTTCTGACGAGCTTGGCCTTTACCAAAAGTAAAGTTGATTCTAACCTTTACTTCAAGATTATGAATGATAAGCCTGTTATATTGTTGTTGTATGTGGATGACTTATTCTTAACTGAAGAAGAAAAGCTCATCACTGAATGTAAGAAGAAGATCGTTGCAGAATTTGAGATGAAAGACCTTGGCCTAATGCACTATTTCTTAGGTCTTGAGGTTTGGCAGAGCCCAGAGAGGATCTTCCTTAACCAAGGGAAGTATGCAGTTGAAATACTAAAGAGATTTGATATGTTGTAGTGCAAATCCATGAATACACCCATGGAAACAAAGTTGAAGCTCCTGGTTGATACTTCGTCAGAATTGATTGATGCTACATTGTGCAGACAGATCATTGGATCATTGATGTATCTGATGAGCACCAGGCCAGATATATGTTTTGTTGTGAACACCTTGAGTCATTTTCTGGTAGAGCCTAGACGTGTTCACCTGGTTGTTGCAAAACATGTGATGAGGTACCTTAAAGGTACATTAGATTGTGGTCTCAGTATGATGGAGACCATGACTTTAGTCTGAGTGGTTATACTGATTCAGATTAGGCTGGAAGTGTCTCTGACAGGAAGAGCACTTCAGGATGTTGTTTCAGTCTGGGGTCATCCATGATCTCATGGTAGAGTAGGAATAAATCAAGCATTGCTCTTAGCACGACATAAGCATAATACATTGTTGCATGTTCTACCAGTTGTGAAGCCATATGGCTTCGGAAGTTGTTGAAAAGTCTATTTGATCTAGAGATGGAAGCAACCATGATCCTATGTGATAACCAGAGCTGCATAAATATGGCAGAGAACACTGTGTTCCATGACAAGTCAAAACACATAGATATTTGATATCATTACATCCGTGATATGGTGCAAAGGGGATCCATAAAGCTCCAGTATGTTAGCATGGATGAACATGTTGTTGATGTGATGACCAAGCCTCTATCTTGTATAAAGTTTGAGCACTTTCGAGATAAGATTGGTGTAGTCCATAAGGACCTCCCTCAAAAGGGGGAGTAGTGTTGTGTTGCCAGCCTAGTGCTATGTTGCCAGCTTTTTGTTGTAATGATGTGTTGCCAGCTTCGTGTTGTGATGATGTGTTGCCAGCCTTGTGTTGTGATGATGTGTTGTCAGCCTCGTGCTGTGATGATGTGTTGCCAGCCTCATGTTGTGATAATGTTTTGCCAGCTTCGTACTGTGATGATGTGTTGTCAGCTTCATGCTGTGATGATGTGTTTCCAGCCTCATGATGTGATGATGTGTTGCCAGTCTTGTGTTGTGATGATGTGTTGCCAGCCCTGTGCTATGATGCCAGCTTTGTGTTGATGATGTTGTGTTGCTAGTATCATACTGTGATGCCAGCTTCGTGCTGATGATATTGTGTAGCTAGCTTCATGTTGTGATGCCAGCTTCGTGTTGAAGACTCTCAACCTAGTGTCAATGTTGATGATGCTCCAGCCTTTGTGTTGTGTTCTTGATGATATTGATGATGAGAAAAACTTCCAATGATTTATAGATACGCCAGTCAGTGTTCCAGATGTTGTTGATGATGTTTCCCTCTCTCTCGCCCAATGTTGTTGTAGAATACCCTTATTGTTCAGGAGGAGTGTTGAAATATTGTAACAGCAAAGAGTATTCTATTTATTATTGATGTATTATTCATTAGATCAATCCCCTTTAGTGGATTGATAATGTCAAGCATTTTAAATGACCAAATCCCCTTTTGCAGATTGGTCAAAACCCTAAAAGCAATATGCAAATTAAGAAGTTGACCCCCATGCTAATTAAAGTGGTTCTAACCACACAGAAAGAGAAGTTGGCCCTGCCAGTGAAGAGACACCTCCTTTCATCACATGTCAATTTGTATAAATAAAGGAAGCCAGTGCCTCATTTGTTCACTCACTCATTCGATCATCCAAAGCGCAAGTCTGGTAGCTGCAATTAGAGAAGAAGAAAGAGAGAGAGGCACATTACTTGGGAGAGGAATTTCTGTAGTGTTTGGTTTATTGTCTTGGCATTGTATTGGCTATCTATATTAAGGAAGTCTTTGTTGGGTTTTCTCCCCCATGAGGGTTTCCTAGGATAAATGATGTGTCTCTTGTGATTGTGTTTCTCTCATTGATCCTATCTACGCTATGGTTATCTAGTAAATTGAAAAGAAACCTAATAATATCTTAAACTTTAACATTCCTCTAGTACTAGGCAGTCTTCCTCCCAATGTTCGCCCTTATGATCATCCTTTTTCCCAGAAAAATGAAATTGAGAAAATTGTTCAAGAATTGCTAGAAGTCGGTGTTATGCATCCTAGTACTAGTCCCTATTCTTCTTTGGTAGTCATTTTACTCAAGAAAGAAGGCACTTGGCGCATGTGTCCTGATTTTCAAGCCCTCAACAAACTCATAATCAAAGACAAGTTTCACATTCCTATCATTGATGACCTTTTGGATGAATTGAGTGGTGCTCGATACTTTACAAAGATTGATCTTCGTTATGGCTACCACCAGATATGTATGAAAGAGGAATACATCCCCAAGACTACCTTTCGAACTCATGAGGGTCACTATGAGTTCTTTGTCATTCCCTTTGGACTATGTAATTCCCCCTCCACTTTTCAAAGTCTCATGATTCATGCTTTCCATCTTTTCCTCTGTCATTTTGTCTTAGTTTTCTTTGATGATATTCTCATCTATAGTAAAAAATGGTCTGCCCATATCTCCCATGTGGATCAAGTTCTACATCTATTGTCTAAGCACAAAATTTTTCTTAAACAATCTAACTGTGCTTTTGGCGCATCTAAAATTGAGTATCTGGGTCATATTGTAGGCAAGGCTAGTGTATGGGTGGATCCTAAGAAATTTGAAGCTATGAAGGATTGGCATCACCCTGAAACTCTTAAAATCTTGTGTGGGTTCTTGGGATTAATAGGCTATTATCGCAAGTTTGTTCGAAATTATGGAAAAATTGCAACTCCTCTCACTGTTCTCCTTAAAAACAATGCTTTCATTTGGACTCCAACAACTGATCAGTCCTTCCAAGTTTTGAAAGAGGCTCTGTACACTACTCCTATCCTAGCACTACCCAACTTCACCAAGATTTTTTTCCTAGAATGCGATGTGTCAGGGAAAGGCATTGGGGCAGACCTCATGCAATATGGTCGACCTTTGGCTTCCACTAGCAAACAAATATCAAAGTGACATTTGGGCCAATCAACCTATGAAAAAGAAATGTTATCTATTTTGTGTGCAGTAGATCTATGACATCCTTATCTCTTGGGGAAACACTTCCAAATTAAAATTGAACATCGTAGCCTCAAGTATTTTCTGGAGCAAAGAATTTCCTCCCCAGAGCAACAAAAATGGGTG
The DNA here is from genome assembly GCA_010110895.2 of Picea sitchensis. Classification (NCBI taxonomy): domain Eukaryota; kingdom Viridiplantae; phylum Streptophyta; class Pinopsida; order Pinales; family Pinaceae; genus Picea; species Picea sitchensis. The sequence goes on from SNQJ01S0191474.1 coordinate 14,098, forward strand.
ACCAAGTTGTTTGGATATGATTACGAGATCATCTATAAGAAGGGAAAAGAAAATGTGGTTGTTGATTCTCTTTCACAGAAATGTGAAGAAGAAGGGTCCCTCTTTTCCCTCTCATTCATTATCGCAAACTAGCTTTAGTTCATTCGCTAGGAATGATTGCAAGACCCCACACTTTCTAGCCTAATCCAACTATTGCAATAAGATCCTCAAGATTCTCCATGGTACTCTTGGAACAATGAAGAGATTCACTATAAAGGTCACCTATATTTAAGCAAACAGTCAAACCTTAATCCCATGGTCCTATCTGAGTTGCATGCTTCACCTGCAATTGGGCATTATGGGTTTATCAAAACCTATGACAGGTCAAACATTATTTTTTCTATGACAGTATGAAAAAAAAAATCGCACCTTTGTGGTTGAATGTGATGCATGTCAACACAATAAGGGTGAAACAATCAAAGCTTCGGGCAGACTCCAACTGGTCCCGATTCCACCTGCTATTTGGAGGGATATTTCTATGGATTTCATTGTTGGCTTAACTAAATCGGGTGATAAGTCAGTCATCATGGTGGTAGTAGATCATCTTTCCAAATATTCTCATTTTTGTGCTCTTCAACACTCGTTCACTGCATCCAAAGTGTATCAAATTTTAATGGATAATATATTCAAACTCCATGGCGTGCCTAATTCTATTATCTATGACAGAGATCCAATTTTCACCAGTAATTTTTGGCAAGAATTGTTCTGACTCTAGGGAACCCAATTACTTCTCAACATCGCCTATCATCCTCAAACTGATGGAAAAATGGAAGTTGTCAACAAGTGTTTGGAAACATATTTGTGGTGTTTTTCATTCGATCGAAAAACTCAATGGGTTCACTAGTTACCCCTAGCTTAATGGTGGTACAACACATCTTACCATACTTCCACTCACATGTCTCCTTTTGAAGCAATATATTGGAAAATCTACAGTCGGTTCTCTCGTACATGCTCAGTGTCTCCAAGCTTCAGGAGGTGGACAACAATCTTACAGTCTGAGTAGCCATTCTCCATACCCTCAAAGAAAATTTAGTCCTAACTCAAAATCACATGAAGCAACAAGCAGATCAGGGTCACTCTGAATGTCAATTCATTGAATGGGACCAGGTGTTTCTTCACCTGCAACCTTATAAGCAGAATTCACTCAAAATTGAACACTGTCAGAAACCTGCCCCTAAATTTTATGGTCCTTATAAAATTCTCAAGTGAGTAGGGATTGTGGCCTACCATTTAGTGTTGCCTAATCATTCTAAGCTCCATCATGTTTTCATGTCTCATGCTTAAATAAAGTGATTGGAACTAAGTTCTAGACTCATATCAGTCTCCCTAAGTTGGATGAAGAAGGTTCCATTCAGTTGCAACCCCAAGCAGTCTTCGACCAATGTGAGCGTTGTCTTCGTCAGCGAACCATCAAGGAAGTGTTAATTCAATGGAATGATACAACTTCGAAAGATGCCACATGGGAGCTACCTATCATTCAGCAACAATTTCCCCATATCTATCCTTGAGGACAAGGATATTCTTTAAGGGGGATGGCATGTTAGGGACCTAACCTCCCTAACCCCTCACATAGGTAGAATAATATATTTTCCATGTAATAAAGGCCATCATTAGTTAATAAGGCCTATTTAATAATATGAACAATTCTAATGTAAGAAGACTTAATAGAAGCTTCGACTGCTAGAAAGATCTTCATCTAGAATGTTCTTTAGAAGGTAGAGTTAGTATAAATACGAGTAGAAGGCATGAGAAAGGTTGTCTTGAGAATTATTGTAATAGAGATCTGCTATGTTGGAGGTTTCCTTCTCAAAGAGGCTAGTGAACTTGGCTTTCTATCAATAAAGATATCATTTTTGGTGTTGTGATTCTCTATATTTTGTTGTTTCGCTGGTATTTGTTGTAATATTTATATTTCTGCATAATTATAATACATCACATACCTTACATTTAACCTTAATTCACGCAAGCCTCATATTTTAGAGCAAGCACAAATCATAAACCATCTTTGTCTTACAATTATATATATCTAGACAGTTCACTGATTATATTTCCCTACAAAAGACCTTCACTAGTTAATTCATCTCATGCTAGAGAGTCCACTAGTTTTTAGATTTGTACAAATTCATTGTGTAGAGAGTTCAACTATAAATTATTCCATTCCAAGAAGGAAAACACTTCATTATAAGATTGACTTATGGCTTATAGTTTCAAATTTTGGAAAAGATACACTAGTTCCCTTTAATGTTTTGCTTTGATCATCTCACAGTTGAACAAAGTATATGTGCCTATAAACAACTAATTTTGGTATAAAATTCTATAAATTGTTTCTCCAATTGCAATTTGTTGCACTTATTAATAAAGGATGCATTTGAGATTGCAACAATAATGTACATTAAAAAAAAAAAGGATTTCTCTTCAATTTGCAGACCCATGGACGGATAAAGTCAACATGAAACTATAAGCCACATAATACTTTAGGTACAAAACGCTCCTATCCAAATGACAAGTGTATATTTTGTATTGTATGCTTAGAAATTTAAAGACTTTAAAAACATAACAAAAAATGACTAAGAAGTCCAAACAACTAGTGTTATCGACCCTAAACATTAGCTAGATTATCTAACATCTTTGGTGGGGTTGTTATCCCTATGAGATTACAAGCCGAATCTGGATCAATTGGATAATTAGGCTTTGAAGTTGAGGGGTGAGCAAAGGATCCAACACCATGTTTCCTTTGCTTGACCAATTCACCAACGACTCATCAAAGTTCAACCAATTCAGATTCAAGAGCAGATATATTCTTCTTCTACTATAATAAAATACCCATAAAGACTTCATCAAAGGGGCTTAAATTTGGTCCCTTACCCTTTAATTTTCCTTGAAGCGATATAATTTTATTTTCATGTTGATCTAAAGTTTCATCATGGTGCTTGAGAGCTCGTCTTATGTCCTATAACTCTTTATAATCTATTAATCATATCCTCCAAACGTGATTACCAAATTGAGAAGCAAAGGAGAATCAAGAGTTGAAAAGCAAGAAGTCGTTGGGAAGATCCCAAGGATAGAAAGGGTTATCCTTCAATCAAGAATAAATCCAAACTAGTATCTGAGAAACGAACCAAAGAGACCCCTCCTAAAGCAGATGAGAAGAGGGTGTGCATAAAAACCACCAAAGAAGAAACTATCCAAAAATATATGAAAGTTAGGCCTTGAGAGAGGATAAATCAAACATGGAGCCCAAAGGCGAGAATCCCAAAATGACTATGAATGCGCCAAAGAGTGTAGAACAAAATCTCAAACTGCCACTTGGTCCACAAATATTTTCAAACCAAAAGCAGCCTGCAAACTCAAAGGATTTGACTCTAAGAACCAGAGAAAGTATTGCCAAAATCTGAATGTAGAATCCCAAGGGCCAAAGAAATGAACCAAAGATTCCCCATAATACTTTGAAACTCCAATGAACCAATAGAACCAAGAGCCTCCAAGACTATTGACAATGAAATCTAGGGTCTACTCCATTAATATGCCACATTGATTCCCTTGATTAGTTGCTAATAATTCAAGAGCATGTGTCATAGATGAGAGTTGTGTGCGAGGAGTAATGGAGAATCCCATCGTGTCTCTTATGATTTCGAATGAATCACATACCACTAACTTGACCACGTGCCAATATAAATGCATGACGAGTGACTTGTCCTTCATGAGTTAGGGAATGGGTTGATAAGTGTCAAATGTTGTTAAGGGCAAGACACCCCTCCTTTTTCAAAGTGGCGAGATTCACTAGGTGATCTACCTCTTTATTATTTTCCCTTTTAACATGGTAAAAAACAAGCTTTGAAAATGTGA
>SNQJ01S0191475.1:0-11091 GCA_010110895.2 Picea sitchensis
TCATAAGTCTTCCATACACTGTTCTTCATCACGACTTTCAGCTCCTCTACTTGATTGCTTTTATTGAGTTTATATCAGGTTGACAATCTTGTGATTCTTGATACAATGACTGGTTGTTATGGATTCTCTTTCTTTCTTGGAATCTTCATGTGTTTCTTTAGTTCAAAACTGGGTAACGCACTACAAGGAGAAAAGGTAGCGCCTATAGGTAGCGTCACTGTGCTGCATATGTTTACATACTCTACTCTCTGTGCAATATTAGGTAGCGCCTCTGTGCCAACCTTTACCCTCTGTGAAATATTCGGTAGCGTCATTAGGTAGCGCCTCTGTGTTGTGCATGTGTGCCAATTATTTGCCCTCTGTGAAATATTAGGTAGCGCCTCTTATGTTGCATCTGTGTGTAGGCTTGGGTAGCATTACAAAAACACAGTGCCTTCAATCCTTGAACACGTGCAGAGTAATTTATGGTTTTTCATGATGACAAAACCGTTTTAATCAAGAGCCTTGACTACACAATAAGTAGTGCCTTCTACCAATGAGGAAGCTAGCACTTTAGCAAAAACCCTAAACCCAAATAGTTAAGCGCTTAGAAGCCTATATAGATGGTAGAGATAATATTTTCATATTTGTTAACCCTCCCAAAAAGATACATCCTCAAAAATAGGACTTACCCTTACCAGCTATTTTGTCATTTTGACACTTAACCTCATACTCTTTCTGGTAGAAAAAGGATCTTCAATTGACACAACAGACTTCTTCTTCTTAGCATTGACAATCTTCTTTGGTGTAGTTGTGCTCTCCTTAGCTACTGGTTTGTCATCTTCAATGGCAGCTTCAACCAACACCTGTAGATTTCTTTGGGCTACCTCATCTTGAAAATGATTCAGCTCTGCCTTTAGCTTACTGTTCTGAGATTGGAAGCCTATGTTCTGCCTATAGAGATTCCTTAGTTGTCTATGAAGGGGTTGGGCCCTCCTTGCTGCAAATCTTGCCAAGTCAAGGGTGTGACTGTAACCATCCATGAGCTCTTTCAACTGAGCCAAGTTGACCTTATCTTCTGCTTTAAGACGAGTGATTTCTTTTCTTGCATCTCTAAGCTGCTTGATAAGTCTTTTGTAGGTCTGACTGTCAGGAGGAACAATGGCATGTATAGTCTCACTGGGATTTTTCTCAGACTCCTCTTCCTCCTGCATGGGAAGTGGCTTGTCTACCTCATCAAGTTCCTTGATGACTTCACTTTTATTCTTCTTTCTCAACACATGGATTTCATCTTTTCTTTCAATAGGTTTCGTGATGCCTTTCTTAGAGGTTTCATCTTTGCTCTCCAAAGGTCTTTTAGTACCTTTATCCTTACCCTTCAGTATAGGGGTTTCTTGTTTCCCATCAGTAGGCTGAGAACTACCTTTACCCTTCTTCCTCTGAATAAGGGTTTCTGATTTTTCCTCCACAATCTTTTCAATGCTCTTACCCTTCTTCTTTTCAATAGGGGGCTCAGGTAAGGACTGTTCTTTGAAAACCTCCTTAGAAATTGATGACCTTGTGAAAGGTCTTTTACCTTTGATTTCAACTACTGGAGGAGAAGAGGGAAAGTGGAGCTTCTTCCCTTTCTTGGATGCAACTTTGGTAGAAGAAGGCACCTCTTCTAACCCTGGTGGAGGAGGTGGTGAAAAATCTCTATGTGGAGAAGGACAAACTTCCTCCTCAGCCTCTATGACCTACTTGTTGATCTCTAGAACTTGAATAGGGGTTCTGCCCTTTCTCTTCCTACTGTTCCTTTCTTTAGAAGTACTGGTGGGTGACAAAGGAATTGCCTTATGTGATTGAGGAGTTGGTGCTAGATCCAACTTGAAATGAGAGGTAACCACAAAATGTTCCCATGAAATCTCTTTCTTACCCAATTCCTCAAAGACTAGAATTCTGATTAATCCAGAGTGGAAAAGGCTAGAATCCACATCCTTAGATTTGGCTTGAACCTTATCTGACATTTTACCTATGCTTCTTAACAGGTAATAGGGAATATTCATCTCAACCTTACCAGTAAAATGCAGCAACAACCTTATGTGGTAATGGTACAATGTGTTAAATCTCCCTTCACAAGTAAAATATTTCTGTATGATCCTCCATAATCTGTCAAACTGTTCAACCAATTGACTTCTGGGCATACTCTTAGACAATTCATTGGCTTGATATTCAAGTTTAAAGAGATCCTTATCAAAGGCTGAACTCAAAACCATGGCCTTGAATCACTTTTCACCTGTAATGGGGATCCCTGTTGCAGCTGAGATAGAGGCTTCAGTTACCTCAAATTCCAAATGCCCAATCTTGGTTTTCCTGCCATCAAAATGTAATGCAAACTCTTTTGCTACCTCTAGGTGGCCTCTCTGCATGTTCTGACAAAAAGAGAGGCACCCTACTCTCTGAAAGGCCTCTCTTACCATTGGCTCTGTATCAAAAAGACACATGTCCACCGGTTCTGTCCTAACTATCTTGCCTCCTTTGTGTGCCTTCTTCGATTGAGGGGTCTCCATGACTCAAAATGAGGGCTCTTGAAAGGATTAAGGGATGGTAATGATCAAGAAGGCTTAGAATGGGGTTTCAAATATACAAGGCTGACCCTATGCAACTGAGTAAAATGTTTGATTTTGAGATGAAAGGAGGCAGGGGAAGCAGCGAGAGGTTAAGCAACGCCTCTGGGTAGTGCAACGCATATGTAGAGGATAGACTAGTCAAGAGCTTGCAACTTCAATGGCTAAGGCAGGCAACAGTAATCTGACTCATATACGGGCCATGAGGTTTACAGGTCTGAAAAAGAGAGGGGGTGAAGCTATCATACAAAGATAGATCCTTTACCGTTGTGCAAACTTAGCAAACCAAAACCCGAGCACAAAATTACTGTAAAAATTTAATATGTAGAGGAGGCAACATGGGATACTTGTGGAGTAGACACTTGTTGAGATATTCAACGCAACCTTAGGATGAAATTTGAGAGAACTTCGGCCCTGAAATCTTTCTCAACATCGGATTTGGTTGACATGCGGTTGCCTGATCAGAACTTATGAATTTGTGCAGCGCAACACTGTTGAGTCTTTCAAATTAGAAACCGTTACCAAAGCTCATAAATGCAAGATCTTTGAAGGCATATTTAACCGACTTCTAGCACTGAAAACAAGGGACATGACATCAGTCATGGCAATCATGGCTTGGGGTGGAAGTGTGATGAACATGATATGCGCTACGGAACTGCCTGATGAGTAGGCAATGCATCCACTTCAAAATGTGATTAGAAATGTAAGCGAGGACATTGAGGTATGCCTATGAGGTCATGAGTGAGGAGAGAGGAGTGTCACATCAATCTAGTCATGGGAGGGATCAACCTAGGGACAAATCATGAAGGGGACCAAAATAAAACATGAGCTAGAAATGGTTTAAGGATCAAAAATCAATTTGAGGATCAAATTAGAGATAAGACTAAAAAACTTTAATCATCCAAGGGGTCCTACCAATCATAAATTTTAAAGGGGTTGAGACCTTAAAAGAAAAAATTAAAATCTAAGGCTTAAAAAAGGATTGCAAACAAACTAAAAATACCTAAGGCAATTTAGTTTGATAACATGCCTAATAACCAATCAAGGTAGTGTATCAATCTCCAAAGCTAGTGTACCAAGCAGAGAGTCCAAACCATAACCAAGAGAAAGTTCAAGCCTAAAATCGAAAATACAAATTGCAGTAGCTGCAGTTGCAACTACTCTCCAGAATTGCTCACTTACTAAATTTATGCAGTGCGCACTAAATTTCTGCAGTTGCGAACTATGTGTGTCCAAATGAGTTGTGGAATCCTGTATTTATATTGCTCTTTCTTAGCTATCTGAGCCGACTTCTTTTTCTGGAGGCTAAAAACTCAATATTAATTATTTTCTTTAGTTGACTTGTCTTCTAGGGTTATGTTCAATGCTTTAGGGTTTCTTCTTGCTTCCCAAAATATTCTAGTCTTGTCAAGGTTACAAGTGGAGGTTTAATACCTCCCGCAACTACCATAATATCAACACTCCCCCCTTTCTAGGGAGGTATTTAAAGGTAATGGTCTTGAGCACAAACATACCATTCAACCGGTAGCATCATCATATCCACATAGGCTATCTCATGATCAAATCACGAGCATCATTGTCACTATCAGTATCATCTGATAACATCAACTGTATCATCTCTCATAGTCATACTCCATCTGAGTAATGAAGCATGATGTTGAATAAGTCACTCACTCCATAGAGTGATACAAGAACCGTTCTTCTAATCCAGACATATATCCTAGAAGAATAACTATTCCAACGAATGTTGGAAGCCACACCATGGGCTACAAGGACTATTCTTCTAATACAAACATACGTCCTAGAAGAATAAATGTCCTGGACCATTTTCCACCTGGAGAATGTATGTCCACCAGTACACTGACTATCCATCTAGTTGATAATCATTTCCAACACTATTGATAGTCTTCATGGCAATCAAAACAATGTCATTCAATAGAACACAACTATGTTTGTCCATAGTAGTACACAACTACTATCCAGTGGTACACAATCACACCAAGTAGCACACGAACACTTAATCAGTGACGCATAGTCACAACTAGTGGAACACATCCACCACAGTAGCATAAATCTATTTTCCAGAGACATACAGTCTCCACAACAATCATATCATTTGATATCACCCTGCATAAAACAATATCATTATATAAACTGAGTCATTTGGGCCATTTTTCCACTCACATCTATGAGATCTGGAAGAGCATCTACCCTCAGAAGGTAAAACATCAGCCATGGTCTATCTTGACTATTCTTCTCAATCATAGAAGAATAATTGTCCCTGATTTCTGACTTTGGACCATTCACCTAACTGGGCCATTCCTTCGGCACTAATCATAGTGGAACCTAGAGAGAATGAGTCTTCCCTAGGGAATGCATGTCCCCGATTGTTGAACCTAGACCATTCACCTAACTGGGCCATTCCTCCGACACTAATTAGAGTGCAACCTGGAGAGAATGAGTCTGCCCTAGGGAATGACTGTCCTGCACCAACCTCCAAAATGAACCATTCTTTGAAACTGCTCAAAACTGTGAACTTCGAAAGAATGTTTTCCTGACGAGGTGAACCATTCTACTTGGCCACTTCTCAGAATGACTGCCAAGAAGAATGATTATCCTAGATCATTCTCCCACACTAACCACAAGGGGAATCGTTTTCTATGGTACATCAACAATCTATTGGACCATTTTCATTATGAAAATGATTGTCCGATTTGGACCATTTTCCGAACCGTCATAAATCTCAAACCACTTTTCGAACTGGAAAGGAACTGCACATCCTGGACCATTTTTCGAACCGAAAAAAATGACTATCCATAAATCAATAACATTCAGTGCTCCCTCCCAACCTGAGAGTAATCTCTTCCTTTTTCAATAAGGAAGTTGTATCCACGAGCCCCAACTTGTTTCTTAAGTACACAAACTTTTCATCTTGTGTAGAGGCTTTACCAAAATATCTATTATCTGCTCATCGATGGCGATATATTGGAGAACCACTTCTCTCTTCTGGACTTTATCACAGAGAATATAATGCTTGATCTTAATGTACTTCGGTCTATCATGGAACACTAGATTTCTCTTAAGGCTTCACATAGCTCTGATCATTACAATATATCATGGTTGAATTCAACACTTTTGTTTCCTGCTAGCTCATGACATCGTGGCAAAGCTCAAACTAAAACATATCCAAGTAGCACTTCTTTTTTCATCATGAGAGTTTGTCATGGATTAGCAATCCATCATCCCAGACTTTTGAGTAACCATTCTGATACGTTATTTCTGTCATAGAAGGTTTTCACCATGCTTATGTTGTATATAATATACTTTGCATCACGTTGTTTGAATCAATACAAGGTCTTCTTATATATGCATACATGGGTCTCTTTTTGGTATAAGCTTCTTTCTCAATTTGCTTTATTTAGGAAGAACAACCTTTTATATGTAAATTCCGATCCATGGATACTACAGGAGGTATATCTGGTTTACTTGAACGAGTTGTCGTCGTAGTCTTTTCCCTTCTTCCAGAAGAACTTCTGAATCTCGCAATTCTTCCCTCTCATAAGTCTTTTTCACATTTTCTTACATACATTGTTCTTTATCATAACTTCCATTTCTTCTGCTTGATTGCTTCTAGTGGGCTCAAACCAAGCTAATAGTCTTTATGATTCTTGGTATAATAACTGGTTGTTCTGTCTTTTCTCTCTTTCTTGCAATCTTCGTGCTCTTCCTCATGTTTCTCTTTAGCTCTTGGGTCCATGGAGTCTTCTATAGATTCCGTTGAAGCTAGGTTTGGAAATTTTTACCTTTAAAACTAAAAGTTTTCTCTTTCGGGATTCGGCTTTTCATAAGGTATAATCCTCACTATCAATCCAAAAGACCGGTACCAAAGTCCCAAAATGATTTCATTTCTTCGTTATAATAAAAGATAGAAAGCTCAGGTGTTATTAAAGTCTAGACGCACGTTCTGTAAAGTACTTTAAATCGCAATAAATTAAAACCATAAAGGAGTTAATTAACCATCTTTTAACCTTTCGGGATTCGGGGTTTACTCAGAAGAATACATTTTCAATACATTTTGAATCACGAAATCTTGATTCCCGATTTCCCGAAAGAAGTGAAAGTCAGTCTTAATACTAAAGTTAATTAAAACTAATCTCATTGCAATTTCAAGATTTGGGGTTTAGTGGTGACATACCTCATGCAACCGCGATCCCCGAAACCTTAAAACGCAAAGTCCCGACTCGATACCGAAGTTAAGGACTAAAACTAATCCCATCGCGATTTTAGGATTTAGGGTTTAGTGGCGACATACCCCATGTAACTGCGATCCCCAAAACCCCGAAACGCGAAGTCGCAACTCGATACCGAAGTTAAGGCCTAAAACTAATCCCATCGTGATTTCGGGATTCGGGGTTTAGTGGTGACATACCTCATGTAACTGCGATCCCTGAAACCCCGAAACGTGAAGTCGCAACTCAATACCGAAATTTAAAGAGAACTAACTTCATTTTTAAAATACATTGAATGGTAATTAAACTTCTTAGGTACTTTCTTTTCGGTCTCCGTTAAAAGAGATTTTTTGAATTTTGATTTTAGAATTGCTGAAATATGGCCACGTTAATAACAGATAGATCGTGATTTCTATGACACAAATGCGTATCTCAGAAATATTCTCTGCATTAAAGGTATTAAATTCTTGACAGTTGCGTCAGTACTTTCACCATAAAATGAGTTAAAAGAAAATTAGAGGTCTGTGTTTTGAAACTTATTCTCGCTTTTTCTATCAGAAGTAAGTCGCATCTAGCCGAGCTTTCACGCCTCTCTTCTGTGACAGGTTATCATTCCAATACAAAGGTTATGGCACCAAAGAAGGGACCCAAGAAGAGTGAAGATATAGCTGAGATTTCCAGCCCAGAGGGAGATGTCATATCAGACATCACACCACATGCTATCGACTCAATTAAATCATGGAGACAAATTTATGAAAATCTGGACTGCGAGATGAAAAATTCCCCTAACGACTCTGAGAATCACCTTCAGGACATAGCAGAATTAGAACTCCACAAAATTGCAACACGCCCACGGCTCATGGCGTACAATGACATGATTAGTTGGGCTTTGGACAAGGTTGATTTTCCAACGAGAAGCATTTTAAATGATCAAGGAGCCATTATCGGCTCATTCAGACCTGAATGTATCCAGATTATGTACAAACTCTCACCCAATCCTAATTTCATTTACAATGCCGAATTTATAGCTGAATTCCAGAGAAAGGAATGCACTGAGGCAGACCAAACTTACCCTGATTTAATCAAAGGTTGGTGGAGATGTCCATCAAAATTTAGGGCCGATACCCACAAAATTTATGTCACGGCCTCTTTGAATGAGTACATGGTTTATGTAGCCATGATGCTATGCAGACTCTTCGGCAAAAAGAATCCCTGTCATTTCCCTGCAAAATGGGTGCCCTTTTTAGAAGAAGCATCAGAAGGATATAGTTTCAACTGGGACATGATTTTAACTGATAATATAACCAAAGAGGTTTCGGATTACAGAGTTGCAAGAGCCCGAGGTCAACCAATGGCCTTTTACATGTCAGCATACATCATGGACACAATTTGTTTTATGACTCCATTCCCCCTGATGAATTGGAGTTGGAACACAACCTGCCTTGAACCCATTCATGAATATCACTCTGAGCTGTGGGAAGAAAATGCAAAAAAAATGTTTTACGAAATTTTCCATTTCGTGGTGATACCAATGCATAAAATGTTTTTCTGTTGTGACCCTCCTCGCATTTCTGAAGTAGTTTCAAACAATCTCAAGCCAATAGCAGACTGGTTCATTGAAGAAAGCTTCTCCTACATTAGGGTTTATGGGTGCTCAATCCCCCCTCACGCGCTTCCAAAATTCCTCCCGGATAGACTGGTGTGTAGGGAAGTAGCACACCAAATAGTAAAAGGCGGTATTGGAATAGAGCTAAAGGCAGCTCAAAAGAAGTCCTGGCCAATCTTCCCTATGCACATCGGGATATTTTCATTATTAAATTTGGGACATTCTAGGGTGGAAGCCGAAGCACTCGAAGAAGTTAAACTGTTAAATATTGAGTACAAAAGGCATGACCCTTATCAATTAGTGAACAAACACTTGATGCACTGCAATATGAAAGCCTATGAACATGAGGAGTCCCCTTGGGACGACATGTTCAAAGGGACCAATTCTTATAAAGAAGTGTTGGAAAGAGTACAGACATTGTTGTCCGACCTGCAAGTCAGCTTTCGGACCTTTTAGAAGCATTGACGGAGTGGTCTGCCCCAAGTACTTCAAGGAGAAGAAATTACCCTTCCCCAGGAGCAAGAAAGTGTTCCACTAGGTTTCGAGCAGGAAGCACAAAAGAAGGGAAATCCCAGAAAAGCCCTACAGGATATGGAAAGGCCTCCACCAAGCAAAAAGACCGAAGCAGAGAAAAGGTCAGGGAGACTTCCCAAGTCCGGTAAGCCTACTCCCACTTCATCACCAGGGGTTGATGTCAACATGCCTAAGGCAACAGGAGGGAAAGGATCTACGGAGCTAGGAAGTCCCATAGCTTCCTTAACCCCCTTACAATCCACTTTTGGACTCCCACAGACGGGAGCTCTATTTTTTGATGACCTTACCTCCATTCCCATAGATGAGATTCCTCCTTCCGATTTTTTTTTTCAGTAGAAAAAGGAAGGTCATCCTGAAGCAGGAGATGCATAAGAGGGAGGGGAACATGGTTAAAAAAAATAAAGTCTTGATAGATGGACAAAATTTGGAGGAAGAAGATTTCGCTACAGAGGTAGCAGGTTCCATGGGAGCCATGGAAACAACAATCTTTTTTACCGTGGGAAAAATCATAACAAGGATAAAGAAGAGTGATAAAATCATAGCACAATTACGAGAGCATTTAAAGAATGTTGAGGAAAGCATTAGAGAAGAAATGAGTAAAATCTTGGAGCAGACAAGGGCTGCCGAAAGGTTAGAGGTTCAATCACTCCAAATGAGTTTGGACGAAATGAGCCAGGAAATATGAACAAGTCAACTACAGATTACTCAGCAAAAGGAGCACGCAGAACAATTGCAGGCTAGATTAATATCGATGGAAGATCAGATTATAGACCTAAAAGCTTCCTAGGCCCAGTCACTATAAGTGCATTAAAAAATAGAAGTTGAACAACAGAAATTGATTTCCAAGATAGAAATTGTTCAAAATTGCTTTCAAGGAGTAGATAATGCCTTTGATAATATTATCCTGAGGGAAAAAGAAGCCAAAGTAGTGAGGATTACTCTCCAAAAGGTAATTATATTTTTGACAGGTGAAGAGGTATCCAAAACTACGAAAGTATCATCCATAGAGAAAATCAGAGGCGACATCATGCACAAGCTATGGGAAACCAACATAACTGAAAGTAAAAGAATAGCCAAAGAAATCAGAGATGACTGTGAAGAAGTTTTTGATCTTTTAGACAAAGGGTCATTAAATATTGGAAAAGGCAATTGCACAGGACTTTTGGGATAGATCAATATTGTAAGACATCAATTAAATTTTAGGGAAAATTTGAGTGAAATTCAAATGGAAATTTCACAACTAAGAAAAATCGATGTCACCCTAATGGACAGATTGTTAGTCGAGCCTAACTTAAAGCTATAGTCATTAAAGTTTACAGATAAAGGAGTTGATGACCGTCTTTCCAAGATTCAGAGAAAGGTTCATCTGTTCGAGGCAAGAGATCTTCCAGAACCCCCCAGAAATTTTACACAGTTCCTGGAGAGATGCATTAAATGTATTGAATCAAAAGAAGGAGAGTCATCAGCAAAGTAAAAGTGTTATTTGGAAGAGCTTTACTTCCAAGAAAATGGAAAAAAGGAGAAGAGCATGAAAATGGTTTTGGATCTATTTTTTAACAAATAGTTAGTCTCTAAGAATTAGGAAATCACCAACCGTCCTAAGATTGGTAATTTTGTATAAATGTAAGTTTTCAAGACTAAGAAAGGCCTTTTTTCTGGATGGATTGTAAAGAGAAAACTTCATTTTGCCTGAATTAATACAATATAGATTGAAGATTCTAGATCTGGTCAAGCCTGAGTTATGTGTTTCTCTGTCATTCTATTTTTATTTCATACTTTCGTTTGATGTGTTTCATGTGGTAATCTCTATTATAGTGATTGAACAGTCAGATTATCTAATCGTTTGCAGTTTTTCCTCTGTATCAGCTTTCAGCGGATATAAGACCTATGAACGTTTTAGGACTCTGAAACTGTATGCTTCTGCAAAGTTATCATCCCTCTTTCTTGTATTATCTTAAAATGAGATTCCTCTTAAATTGATGCCTCATTTTTTGTCATACGACTATATATTTCCTTTTCTTTCTTCATTCTATGCATCTTATTTATTAAAATTGACTTAGATACCAGAAGTGGCCTTTATTTCAGTTATACTATTGATTCATAATTTGGAAGTTCTATTTTTATTAATTCGAACCAG